>WBNH01005459.1:159030-185043 GCA_013401255.1 Urocolius indicus
AGGTGCAGGGATGGAGCTTGATTCTTCTGGCAAGAAGAGGGGAAGGGATGTGGAAGGGGGAAGAGCAAGGGGAGAAGGGAGGGTGGAGATCTGCCACCGTGTGCCCAAGCACCGTATCGGCACGTCTTTTAAATGCCTCCAGGGGTGGTGACTCCACCTCTGCTCTGGGCAGCCTACGCCAGCGGGACGAAATTGTTTCTAATATCCAGTGTGCTTCTTCCTAACCAAGGCACAGTCCTAACACAATGCCGCTTTACTATTCAAAGTAGGGGATGGTAACCTTGGCCTTAGACAAGCCGTAGGGCAGCACACTGGCCCATTTCATGCCAATTGCTACTTAGGGCGGCCGTCCCTCTGCCAGATCCTACCCATGTCAGCAAAATGTCTGAGCAGTCTGTCACTGGCTGGCACACGCTGGCTGTATACCCACACGCGCAGTTATTTCAGACAGTATTTTTTAACCAGAAAGCTGGGATGGTAAAGTCACCCTGGTGACTTTGTGATAGTTGCACAGTGCTGAGGAACTGTCAGTGAGTCACTTGTCTGCCTCCTATCCCTAAGAGACTTGATTCTGGTGCAGTGGCACATAGGATGGACTTTTGGTTTTATGGGGAAATGAAAACAGCTTGACATAAACAAAACACAGATGGGCCAGACACTACAAACAGCTTTGGCAACTGAAAGCCAGTCAATGCCCATCTTTCCCATCAAAACACATCTTCAGGAGGAAAAGATGTCACAGGGTAATTACAGACCCGGTCTGTTGAGACGCACCGGTCTGTGAGACAGGAGCCTCTGAAGTCAAGGGTCTATAAACACTGATGACTTTGATGTCTGTTAGAAGAAGAAAGGTTTACCAGATCAGCTCAGAAACCTTTCCCCCTGCTTATTTCCTGGAACCAATGACACAACTGAAAAAGGGCTGAGGTTTCTGTCCCTACATAGGAGGGCCTCAGCCCTCTTGGTGTCTGGGCAAAGGCAGCAGGCACAGTGGTGCTACAGGGCTGGCATATGGTAGAGGCAGTGGTGCTGGCTCATGTACAGGGTATTCCTCAGGGCGACACACCCAAACAAAGGCTATGGCTGGATGAGGCTTTTGCATGCCTGTCCCTGAGATGGTGGCGTGGCTGCAGCAGACACTGGCTCTGGTGGCACCCTGCAGTGTGCTCTGCTGGATTTGTGACCTGATGTCAGAACAGCTTAGACTGGCCATGGGGAAGTTTCTGCAGTGTTTGAGAAGGCATTGCCTTCATCTCTCACTCTTTGGTATGAAACCTCTATGGCATACAAGCTTCTTTGCTTGAATTGATGTGTTGAGTAATTTTTTCAGGTGTAAACACCCGTGTTGGTAACCCAGCCCCATTCAGGGAGAGCTGCCCTTTGACCGTATCATTCCTGTACATAAGAAACTGTTCCTTCAAAACAAGTTTGTTGAGTTTTAGATGGCGGGAAAACAAGTAAACAGCTCAGGACTATGTCAGACTGCATGATGTGTCATCCCTCACACTGGAGGTGCTGTGCTTCTGCAGCACGTGATACTCAGGGCTGCATCTCATGGCTGTAGCCTGATGGCTGCTCCATAAGCCAAGGCAGCTCCTCCAGGACGCCAACATCGGGGGGCTGGGGTGCTTACCAAGATCCTCATGTGCCCTCAGTACTCAGTGCTCAGCAGACCCAAATGCAGGGAAACCACTCATGAACTTGGGCTGTGAGGAAGAGGGACACACTGAGCCCTTGCGCTGCTGGGCACATGCAAGTTATTTTGCTCATATATTTTGTTTGCTTAGGCAGAACCAGAGATGACCTGGGGCTTGTTCTTTGTGAATTCACAGACAGATCTAATTATTGAAGTGTTTATTAAGGGTAAATTATTTAAGTGGCTATTCTTCCAGTGAGGCCAAAACCAAATGAACCTTAATCCTGTCCTGTTTATCAACACTTCCTCACCCAAAAGTGGGATGATCTTTACAGGCAACTTCAGCCTATACCTCTGCAGCAACACAAAGAGATGGGCCCTTTTTTGGGCATATGTGGGCAAGGAGATGTTTTCCTATCAGAGCAGCTGAGCGCAAGCGAGTGAAGTTGCAGGCATTCTTTTTATTTTTCCTTTTAATTTTATTTTTACGGCAATGACAGGGTAATAAGTAAGGGTAATAAGGATAACAATAAGGGTAATAAGAACAATGGGAGACTTTAGAGTACAAAACAGACTAACAGACCTGCCTGTGAGCCAGAGTCTCTGCCATCACCTAGGTCAGAGCCATATGTCTGAGTCCAGTGGTGTAGGGCAGGAAGCCTCCCTGTTTTGAGGGGAGCTGACCTGCACTAGCTCTGGATCTAGTCACCTTCCTGCAGAGTTTTGCTGGTGAAGGGGGGCCTTACTGAGGGGGTGACAAATCATGATGCATTATGGCGGGAACAGCACATGGTGGGGCTGCTGCCAATTCTCAGATTGCACAACAAGGGCAGCGGGGAAAAACCGTCCATTGTGGTTTGAAGCCACCAGTGGGCCCTGACGTAGTTTTGTTTCAGTTCCCTTAAATAAAACAGTGTAACTGTGGGAAGCACAGGTCTTTGGGAAGCTGTTCTACCAGGACAGCCATGAAAACTGTTTCTTGCTGTGGCTCCACCAAACAGGACCACAGGTTTCCAGCTGGCCACAGCCACAGTGAGGAGCACAACAGCAGCCTGAAGAGCACAACCCCCCTGAAGCAGCCTTCCAGTTTATTTCTGTTTACCGTCATTTAAAGCCTGCACAATTACACAGATGAGAAGACAGAACCATCTCAAGACAAGTGCTTTGCCAGGGTCTGGGTGATGTAGTCTAACCAGGAACATGTTGTTGAAAGCCAACACGTGACAGACTCTCAGTATGAATAACACCAGCAGGCATGCTTGCTGAAAGGAAATCAACAGTTGCAGAAACGAAATCAAGAGCAAGAGAGAAAGGAAACTAGCTGGGTTTTTTTTTCCCATACTCAGTTATTTGTGCTGAATCAGCTTTGAGTTGTTTTTGTGCCTCCCTGTAAGATCCCAAATAAATCTCTGGTACTACATCATTGCTGGAGTTGGTCTTCCCGTCTTCCCAAAGCTGTCTGGTGTTGAGAGCTCTTGCGTTAACTGAGCATTTGTTTGTTTCTGTCTGTCTCCCTTTTCCCGTGTCTGCAGACCGCCGAGTCGGCAGTTCCTGTTGATGCTGGCGGGTGCCAGCACCCGAGCAGGAAACTCGGCTCTATTGTCAGGAGCACAAAGCAAAGGTCATTCCGGGAGAGCGCGGCAGGGTGCGGCCACACTGAGCAGGGCTGGCCAGGACGTTTTGCCTTAAGTCACTCTGTCCCTCTTGTTTGCTCTTCTCTGGCACCTTTCCTCCATGGATCTCTCTCACCATTATGAGCAAAGCTTCATAAGTCCCGAAGCCTTAAGCATTGATATCTACTTTGCTTTTCAAGGAAATGTCTTTGTTCTGTGTTAGTGATTTTCTGGTGGTCATTTCAGCGAAGATTTGGCCTCCAACAGGTGCAACTGCACTGCCGGAACCTCCACTATGGTGTGGGAAGATGTTTATGCAGATTTAGACAGTGAAATACGCCAGCTAATAGCACTAGACAGGAAAAGAAAGTAAGGAGACCTGCCTTCCTGCTGCTCAGAGGTAACCCCCACCTGCACAGGTCTTATCTCCTGTTTAAATATTACCTAATGGCCCTACCATTAATTCTTAGACTCTCCCTAATCCTGTTCTCCCTCATCTGCTTCTCCTGAAAGCTCAAACATATCGTTTTCTTAGCACAAGGTGAACTTGCATGGCTTGTTCATATACTGCAGTCTTCTGTCACTGGCAGAGAGGATCAACACTCATCTCTTCCTCTGTGACCACCCATGTAGTGCATTAACAGATTGCTTTGAAAATGTTTCTGAAAGTTAATTCACATGTGTCCAATCTGGTGCCCACCAAAGCTGGGGAAGGCAAAGGAGTATTCCTGGTGACAGCAACAACACTCAGGTTGGATAGGAGAGCTGTTCCATGATATAGCTGGAGTGTAAGAGAATTTATATTGATTGCAAACTCTTTACTCAACCAGTAACTGTGAGGAAACTTGATTGAATTTTCCTGGTCATAGGTCATACAGTCCATTTTAACTCAGCCAGGGCAGACTATCTGGTGAGCTGGGCTTTCTGTGAAAGCAGAAAGCAGAGACTCTGCAGGTGTCTCCTTGTAAGGCTGTTCTTGATTCAGTCCATTTCTATTCACCAAGAGCTTTCTAAAGAGCTAAAAAGGATGTCAGAATGGGAAAAATTCACTACTTAGTTAAGTGGGTTTTAGCACTCTGAAGATGGCAATATCCTCCATAAAGGCTGGTCTTAGCAACCACAATCCAGAAGAAGTAGGCATTAACAAAGTAAATATTGGCGTTGATCACTGATTATCAGGCTGTTGGAGTATTTGCTGAAGTGCTCTCCTCCATGTGTGTAGGTGTCTTTGCAAACGCCAAGCATACTGTTAGCACAGCTGCACCGTCACTGCTGGGTTGTTGCAGAAGTCCTTCCTCAGATGGTGAGTACGGTTATTTTCTGTCTTGCTATCTTTGTTGAGAATTTGAATGTGCTCCATTTCTGGAATTCTTCATTGCTTGCTGATCAGTCAGATCTTTTTCAGGCTCTGGCTACCTCCTATTTCCCCTGTCCCTTACGCCTCCTCTGCACTTTGCCATCATTTTTGGGAATAGTTGATGCAGCAGGTGTGGAACTGAAAAAAAAGAAAGATGGGAAATCCCGTGCGTGAGACGCTTGGTGCTGTCCTGGCATGTCGGTGCCTTGCAGCTGAGCTAGCAATCTGGTAACCCTTGCAGAGCTCAGTAGGAGTGACTTGCTGTGAAAAACTGAGGTCTAATGGGAGAGTCAAGGAATCCAAAAGACCTTTGCTGGATGCCAGCATGGTGACCTGGGATTCCTGAGCCAGTCCTCAGTGCCACAGGGTCTCCTCTGTTCTCTTCCAAAGCCCTTTGGATGGGACAGGGGCTATTCTGCATGGTAGGATTTTCAGACTATTCTGAATGATATTTTCTCTGTGATGTGCTTTGGTAGTGCCTGGTTTGAATAATCTCCGGTTGGATAAAGATTCATCTATTCCCCCTAACTCTCACAAAGCAGATTTAACTTGGGGCAAAATTTAGCAAGCAAAAGGCAAAGAGAATTAATAACAGGAAGTGAGACTGAACCAAGGTGGGTCACGGTATCTTTTGTGAAGCCTTCTCCTTTCAAACTGTTAAGGTTTAACTGCTTTATTCACTGTGAACATTAGGCTTTTGGAAAAGGCAGATGGTATGCTCAACATTATAAGGAAGTATAGGCTCTCCTCTACAATTTGAATCATCAGGGGTCTGTACAACTAAGAAGTTAGGCATCTTGGGGATCTTGGGGTCATGTCTTTGCTATAATAAGGAAATATAAGAATATGGATTTGAGTTTAATTTCAAAATGTCTGTTTAGAAAAAAAAAAAAAAAAAAAAAGAAGGCCCAAAAGTATGAGAATGTATTTTGGATAGGTCACCACAGCCCAGACCTCTAGAGCTGGCAGGAGTCAGGAGTATGGGAGCAAGCTGTGCCCTTGCCCCATCCCCTGCCTCCATGCTGCCAAGATATATTTTGGGGTGCTCAGCTGAGTACTGACAGTCACAACCTTCCAGATCGTCACTGGGACAGGCTGGAGCATTTCCATTTCAGGATCTGCACGCTGCATTGTGGCAGTGTGAAACCTGCTAGAGGCCCTACCTCTCTGTAGGAAGGGTCCCTACACAGGCTGTTCTGGCCAAGAAGTGGGGCAGACTGAAATTGTGTCTTGGTAGAAGCTGGCAGGGTGGCCACAGACTCTGAGGGCAGAGGCTACTTGGCTCATTGCTAGAGTGAAAAACTTGATAGGAGAGGGCTGACAGCATCCCATATCGTAAGTTAGTTTCACTTTAAAGTTTTGCCTCTAATTACGCTGAAATTAGTTAATTTCTCTTTTTTTGTTTTGTTTGTTTTATTTTTTATATGTAGAAACATACCAGGATGGGGAGGGGGGTGACTTTTGCTGCTTGTTCTAAATGGAAAATGAAAAGCCTGCCTAGAGGTGGAAAGTCCCCTACAGCTGTTCTGCATTTATGCTGCAAGGGCTTTAGGCGTGAAAGACTGCCAGAAGAAATGCATCACGGACAATGAACTTGCACAGGAATTGAAGGAATCTTGTACCTTCCTGCCCAAAAGTACTGCCTTATCGCTCTCAGTGCTTTCTCTCTAGATGTAAATAGTTTGTAGAGAAGAGGAGGACATGCTATGCTGGAAGCAGTGGGACAGCATGCAGATGCAGATGGGAGCACTGTACTCCCTGACCATCTGTTTATTGCTATGCTGACCTAAGGCACAGGAAGGGCTGAGTTCTCTTGACTTCAGGAGAGCTTTGCTATGGAGAGCACCTCCACACAGCAGCACCAATATGTAGCTGTAATTCCCCCTTGCTAAGCGAATGACACATTTGAGATCCTGCTTTGTTTTCAGGTGACATCAGGGCAAGCAAAACCAGCACAGAGCTAGATGTGTTTGATATCCACACTGGCTCTGAACACGGGAAGAACCTTCTCCCACACATCCACAGTCATGTGCTGGGTGTTGTCACCCCATGGCCCCAGCATGCACACTTTCGGCTGTGGGTGTGCTGCTTTAGGGTGTTGCTTACTGGTGGGAGAGTGAAAGCTGCCAGGGTGACCTTTGACATTAAGAGTGCAAACAAACAAGTCAGAAATAAGAAGTCTCCCTTTGAGGGTTAGGACACCATGTTCTTCCTCACCAGAGATCTCTCTGCAGATGCACCAGCTGACTCCAAGGGGTATAAAGAAGAAGTAAATAGGGGAAACAGGAAAACGTGTTTTGTGCTTTATAACAACAAAGTCTCTTTTTCACTTTACAGCCTGGTTCTATTTTTTGGGCCCTCTGTGCTTTGGGAAGGTCCCTGTGTTGGCTGCTCCCTGCCTCCCCCATGGATCTGAGTGCCATATGCATGCCCTATTCCCTTCAGCAGAGCTGGCAGCATCACCACTGCTCCATATGTGCCAGACAGGAGTAGAGGAGTGTGGGTGCCTGGAGGGAGGAAGCAGAAGAGAGTTGTGGTGATGATGGGCAGCATACCCCAGGCACTAGTAGGAGTCGACTTCACATGGCAGCACTTCGGGTTGCATCATGCTTTGTAGCCATGATGCCATCCTACCTTCTTATTTCATCATCCTGCAGTGGGCAATGAGCTGTGAATCTGCGAGAAGCTGTCAGTCTGCAAAGACACCAGAATTCTGTCAGGGCTTTTTTTTTTGGGGGGGGGGGGGGGGGGGGAGTTGGTTTAGTTGTGCGTTTTTTTTTTTTTTAATGTCTTTTAGTTGTTATTTTTAACACAATTATCAGCTGATGTCAGGGCATGGCTGGTGTGATCAGTCTGTGGATGCAGTTATGGCAGGGTGCAGTGGCAAGCAGGAAAAGGAGAGAGTAGCACTGTGCTGAGGAGGTAACAGAGGATGTCTGACAAGACTGAGGAAGGGGCAAGCAGTAGAGGAACCTCTCCTGTAAGATGCCAGCCACTACCCACTACCCTGCAGCTCTGGGGAATGCCAGGGACGTGGAGTCAACAAGACTGACAAATTAGATAAGAGCTTGCTTGGTGGTTTGCTGATAAGGTGTTATGGGTATTTTTCCTGTCGCCCTCAGAGCAGCAGGCAGAACTATCAGAGGGAGATGGTCTGAAGATGCCTTCTGAGCTCTCAGAGGAACTGTCAGAGTGCCCTGAGGAGCATCTGGATCAGGAGGTGCATGAGGGAGTAGGTGCATGGTGAGATGTCCCACACCAGCAGGGCTATAGGTTCCCCCTGAACATGACAGGGAAGAGGAGAAAACTATCTGCCTTCTCTGTCAGGCACATGGAGCTGGCTATCCCAGAGTCTCACACTGCTGCAGGGATGCCTTGGGGGCTGGTGGTCCACACCCCACTGTTGGGGCTCATCTCCTGCTGGGAGGAAGGTCTGTCTGTCTCCCCTGCTCCAGGCATCTCTGCTGACCCTGTTGTTGCTGGAGTGTCCCTGGTGATCTCATGGGACACCTTTAGGGTGATCATGTGATCTCCATGGCATATGACTCCCTCAAGTGACCCAGGGATGGGACCCTCCCCACTTATGTTCCTCTGGCATCTTGGGAGTGTTGATCAACAGCCACCTGCAGGTGAGCCAGCAGTGTGCCCAGGTGGCCAAGAAGGCCAATGGCATCCTGGTCTGTATTGAAATAGCATGGCCAGCCAGACCAGGCAGTGATTGTTCCCCTGTTCTCAAGCACTGATGAGGCCTCACCTCAAATACTGTGTTCAGTTTTGGGTCCCTCACTACAACAGGGATACTTTGGTGCTGGAGGGTGTCCAGAGATAAGCACTGGAGCTGGGGGAGGGTCTGGAGCACAAGTCTGATGAGGAGCAGCTGAGAGAACTGGGAGTGTTTAGTCTGGAGAAGAGGAGGCTGAGAGGAGACATGATCACTCTCTACACTTGCCTGAAAGGAGGCTGTAGTGAGGTGAAACTCAATCTCTTCTCCCAAGTGACAAGAGATAGGACAAGAGAAAATAGCCTCAGGTTGTGACAGGGGAGGTTTAGATTAGAGGTTAGGAAAATCTTTTTCACTGAGAGGGTTGTTAGACACTGGCACAGGCTGCACAGGGATGGAGTCACCATCTCTACAGATATTCAAAAGATGCATAGATGAGGTGCTGATGTTTAGTCAAGGGCTTGGCAGTGGGTGGTTAGTGGTTGGACTTGATCTTAAAGATCTTTTCCAACCAAAATGATTCTATGAAAGATTCTATGATTCTATCCTCTTAGGCAATTCTGGTCATCCCATGGGATGCTATTAGGGTTTGTGTGGGAAGTGACCATCCTGGGGTTTTCCTGGTGGCTATGGATGCTGGGACAACCCTGGGCTGGGAAGGAGCAAGCAGCATGAGCCTGCTTCCCTTGGAGCCCTCAGCCTTCCCTTGCCAGCCCCTTATGGATTTCTTCAGTTTCTCTGGAGACCTACTGTTGTCAACACCACCTCCTTCTCATCAAACTGGTGATGAAGATCCTACTCCCATCACTCGGGCTGGGGAGCCACACAGGGGAGCAGACTGGGGGTCAAATTGACCTCAGGACTGTTGGTGCAAGCATTTCACCCCTGAGCTTCAGATTTCCACTGCCCAGGATGGGACACATCAAGCAGAAGTCACCATTAATGGTATCATCAGGGTCTACATCCCAGGAGTTCATAGACGCATAGAACTCTGTGTTTGCATAAAAAATCTGACAGGGATGATGTAAAAAACTGAGAAGTATTGGACCAGGGAAGCCCACAGAAGTTTGAACGCTAAGTCAAAGTAAATAATGTGAACTTTCAGTTTTGGCTTATGCCTGAATCACTATAAGAAACTACCTTTTTTGTGGTATGTCAGCAATTGCCAAAAAGCAGAATATGACAGCGCTTATGAAATCAACAAGTGAAATATCTTGTCAGGCTTTTAAAACCTCATTTTAAAAAGCTCCTTGATACTGCACATGGGAAAGTGAAGCCAGGAGGGCAGTCAGTTAACAACCCACTGGACCTGCAGTTCTGGGAAAGCTCCAAGGGATGAGAATCTCTGGAATCCCTGCTTATGAATTTTTCTTCCAAACAAAAAAACGTGCACAATGAACAAAGCACTTTATTGACAACTCTGATAATCACAGAATCGTAGGGGTTGGAAGGGACCTTTGGAAATCATCTAGTCCAACCCCCTGCAGATGCAGGTCAACCTAGATCAGGTCACACAGCAACATGTCCAGGCAGATCTTGAAGACCTTCAAGGAAGGAGACTCCACAACCCCTCTGGGCAGCCTGTTCCACTGCTCCACCACCCTCACAGTATCAATCCTTGATATTCTTTGCAATGCCTGTCTCTGATTGTATCTATTTCTCTGTCATCAGTTTTCCCTTCTTTCACTCTTCTATTTTTAGTTGTGGTGCTCCTGGGTTTGGAGCAATTGTCTCTTCCTTCTAAATGATGTCCTACCAACCAACTACATCCTTAAATTAAGGAAAAAAAAAAAAAACAAGAATTTAAGTAGACTTGGTGAAGGTAAACAACAGTAACTCTTATTCTTTCTGGTGGTGGTGTTGTCATAGTCGTCTTATCCTAAGTTGTAAGATGATGGGGGTTATTGGTTCATGATGCTGGTTTAGCATGATTATTAACCTTATTAATGTGGGATTGTGTCAATTTACATGCATCATTTCTATTAACATAGTCAGAAATGCAAAAAACATGTAACTGGGACTATTGCCAAAATAATACATTTCACTTGACACTTACCTCATGTTAAAGAAAGATCACATCCTTTCACAGATATATAGGCAAAGTGACCTATAAGCCATAAACCTTCACGTGGCAGCCTTCCTTCTCACACTGAAGCGACAGTATTAGTTCTCTTTTGTCTTTATAATTGGGGGATTCATTACTAGAGAAAGACTGCAAATGTGGTTTCCTATATTCATTCTGATGTGACTATTTCATTTGTTCCTGTTACTTCCAACATGCTGACAACAGAACTGGACCTTACAAATTCAACAAGCTTCTATGTGCACAGTAAAAAAAAATGCAAACTGAGAAACGAAGCAGTTGTCAGCCAGGAAATGAAACTTGTTCTGTCTCCTTCCATGATAATAGAGGTCTTGGTGGTTACAGACTTCTCGCAGGAGCAGAACATGGTGTGTTGTTTGTAGAGCAAAGAGAGCAGAACTTGTGTAAGAGTTGCAGTTGCGGTACATACAGATATCTTCTACCTGCGGCTACTTTTCCTCTATTTACTTCTCCTCTACACACAGGAGTCTGCTGCTGAGGTGTGATGCAGAACAGAGCTTTTTGGAGGGAGCACTCAAGGCAGCTTGCTGCTGAAGCAGCAGTGTGCACCCGGCCATGAAGAGAGAGATTTTCTCATGCTTGTTCTCTTAATGGCTGAGGTCATTCCAGATGGATGCATCTGGCTGCTCTTCCATCCCCACCAGTAACTGAGGCATGGCCACACCCTGTGGCAAACGCGATGGAGGCAAATTCACAATGTGAGTGGGGGAGTATTTGGCAAGAGTGTTATTACAGTGGAGGAGCAAGCTCACTGTGTTCTCTGGGGCAGTGGGATCTGTACATTTTCCTGTAGTTGCTCTAGGCATGAGGAAGAATCAAAACAGCACATTAAGCATTGCCAGGCAGGGTCTGTTCAGGTATGTGCCTGCAATGGTGGCTATGGGACACCTTAGAAAAAACTCCTTGAACTATGGAAAACAGGACATGCATGAAGTGATCTTCCCCTTCTGTTATTCTGCCAATTCCTGGCAATCCAGAAGAATGAAGACTGCCTGACTCAAAAGATATACTTGAGGGATACCTATGAAACTGTATTTAATCCTACAATAGTAAGCTTTCTTCTGAGCCTGTTTGCACTTTTAACTTAGACAGCCTGTCATTGTGGCTAAATACTGCACGGGAGTTACCAGCCTGTGGGCTGGTTATCATAGCTCTAAACCATCATTTTTCTGCTATCACTGACAATATTACTCATTCTTTTATTTGAATCATTTTAAATAAGTTCAGGGCAAGTCTGTTGTGTCTCTAAGTATGTCTACTTAGTCTTTTTAATTTATGCCTATCATAGACTCATAGAATGGTAGGAGTTGGAAGGGACCTTTAGAGATCATCTAGTCCAACCTCCCTGCAGAAGCAGGTTCACCTAGATTGGCATAGGAAATCAGCTAGTGGAAGAGTCTAAGAACAAATCTGAGAAAAACCTTCATGCAAAGAAGCTGTCATCAAAACATCTGTGCAACTATGTGCTGTACACATATTTACTGAAAGACAGGAAATGGAATAACTGTAAACTGCTTGTTTAATATGTGCTTCAGCTGATAGCTAGCAGGATTAAAATCTATCTATCTATCTATCTATCTATCTATCTATCTATCTATCTTTGCGCCCCTTTGCTTTGGCCTTAATTGATATTTCCACAGTTCAGTAATCTCTGTTAGAGAGAAGAGGATGAGAGGCCCCTCTCTACGATCCATTTTTATAGTGTTCCTTTGATTGTTCATCAGAGAATTGTCAGGAATTCTCGGTTCTAGGCATAGACTAGCCCAGGATATTGCAGGTGACACTTTTTACTTGTTTTCAGATGATAAAGCTCAGAGATGAACAGCACCATGGGGAAAGCTGCACTTTACCAAGGCCATTAAACTATGCTCTGAACAAGACTGAAAGTGAAAAACCTGAGAAAATAAAAAAAAGATGGAAAAAAAAAATCCTCCAGGGACCCTTTATGGGAATCTCTATATTTGCATCTCTCCTTCCTGCACAAACTAGGGAAATAGACACTTCTTATGTGGGGCCAGATGTTTTGCTCATTACCAAATTGCCGAATAGTATTCTGGAAGGTCAGTCTTTGATTAACATTGATCCTCCCTACTCTCCATTGTATCATGGTATTTTAGCCTAACCAGAGTCTCTCAGTGGAAATCGCCAATAGGTGATATTTTCTTTTTCTTTTTTTTTAATTCCTTTCACCTTTGTTGTACAAAAGCTGTATGGGAGTGTTTGGTATTTTCCAAGTCACTGGTGCAGAGAGCAAAGATTGAAGGACAGACCACCCAGGAAAGGACTTAATCATCAGATAAATATACCACTTCTCTAAATTGTTTTCCATGGCCCTCAGAGTTGGAGACTGAGCCAAGCTCATGGCACTGGGACGAGGATACGTGAGCATAGGATGGGATGCAGAATTTTCGTGTTTTTTGCCTTAATTTAAAAAACTCAATCTAACGCTTGCATTTATTGAGTGTTATCCATTCCATTAATACTGGCCCTTTGGCATAACATACAGCTGTGTATCATCAGAGAGCTGCCCCAGTGAGTCCCCTGTGTGACAACAGCATCATGGTCAGAGATGTGCCCCTCTTGTAAGACTGGGTTAAAGAGACACTAAAAGGTGCTACCCCTCTTCTATGTGAGTGTGGGTGTGCGCCCAGAGAAATGGAGTGCTAACAACTGCCGCTTGCTCAGAGAAGCCTCTCCCCACCTCTGCTGAGGCTTTTGCCACCCGCCGCGTGTTGGTGAAAGTTTCTGGCCCAGAGGAAAGTGAAATAATCACAGGAACTCTCAGTGGTGCCTGACTCTGTGTTGTAGTTCGGTGACCTCTCAATCAACAGAATTCACTAGAGGACTGGTTTGACTTTTTTTCTGTCCTTCCTTTTTTGTTTTTTTCCACCTTCTTTCCTCCTTTTCTCTTTATTTTTTTCTTCTTTTTTATCTCTTTTTTTCCCCCCTCCATTTGGCAGATGACATATTTGCATGGTACCTTGTTAAACCTCAGCATTTTGCATTGTAGAGCTGCTCAGGTATCTGCAAAAAGTTATTTTACTGTGCGCCATGATGAGGGAACTTGCAGATGACAGCTCTTGGCAGAATTTCATTTAATTACTCACCGAGGTGACGTGAAAAGCCTGATGTTCAGGTTTGCTCAAAGAGAACCTGAAATGGCACGTGGTCCATATATGACCCTCTATTTGAAGAAGATGACCTCGTGATTGCTGACACCCTCCTCAATGGTTTGATCAGTTGCAGCAAAGGCACTGCCAGAGTAAAGAGTGTTTTGAAAACTGCTTTAAAATACTCTGATTTTACTCTGCATTACCAATTTTACCAATTTCCTTACTTGTATTAGCAAGGCCATAATAATGATCAGTCATGCTTACATAAAAGGGTTTATTTAAAGAAAGAGGAAGGAAGGAGAGACAGAAACCAGTTTTATTTTCAGAGGAATGTAGCCAGACTTTACACATACAGATGTGGTGGCTATTCAATAAGTTTCCAAACACAGCTTTTGTTTTAGACACCTTCATTATAGTCTCCAAATGTAAGAAAGGAGACAAATTCTCTTTTCTGTCAGTGTAATCCTCCAAAACACCTTTCCAGCTCTCAAAAATGGAGAACAGGGGCTCACCAAGAGCCTTCTTCAGTATAATCCCGAGAACCCTGTGATTAGAACATACTCCATCTCCAGTGCTGTGTTGCACATTGAAATTGTGCTGGGGAATGAAGTTCAAAAGATTAAATGGAAGACATGGGCAGTGGGGGAAGTGGAAGTTTTAGAGTTTCTAGGGCTTTTGAATCTGCTTTGAGATGAAGGTAGAAAGGAGGAGTGAAGAGGAAAGTGTGGGAGATGGTAAAAGATAAAAGTATGGCATTTCCATGTGCTGGGGACAAGTGGCCTTGGAAATAGTAATAGGAACTTCAAATCCTGAATGGTGTCTTATTGTCTTGCCGATGATAGAGCAAAACCTGTGGGTGATCCACAGAGCTCAGTGCAGGAAGCTGTTACTGAAGCTTGTCCCTTGCTAATTCCTGGAAAAGAGCAGTTTTGGTACTCATTAAGGGAAAGCACAGAGCTATTCTGCAGAGAGGAAAACTAACAGAAACAAAAGCCCGAGTAGTCAAAGAATGATGTGAAAATGGAGGCTTTCCACGAGCTAATCCAGGGGAGACTGTGCAATCTTCTAGAAAATGTGTATTGCATCATTTCAACAGAGGGTTAATTTACTGCTCCACATGAGTGGGCGAGTCAGCCAGAGGTCACCCAGCAGAGCAGTGAGACATCTGCCAAAGCAGCCCTCAGCCTGATAAAATTCCCCTCCATTATCCAGTTTTGCTCAGGTCGTGTATCCAGTCACCCACACTTTACAGTCCAGATCCTAAGTTACTGATTGGAAAACGACAAAAAAGCACACTCTTTCAAGGCCGGGAGAAAATAAATATCTCAATTCTTGAAGTCTGTGACAAGCCTCTCAGACGTTATTCGCTGGCTGAAAGGCTTAATCCTGAAAAAGTCCCTGCTTCAAAGCACATTGAAGTCGGTCACCATGTTTTTGTCACGCTTCTGTAACTACATTTATTGAACAGTCCTCAAAGCCCAGTACACTAATGTTTTCTCTTTATAATTTTAGACTTCACCTTGAAATTTCCTCATTGCAGGTATATTTTTGATTTAAACATGTTCATTGCTGTCTGCATTTTTCTCCACCTTGTAGTTCAGCCCTGGCTGATTGTGGTGATAAAGGTATTTTCTCTGACAAGCTGCAGTAAGAGATCGTTTTGGGCAAAGTGGGTCAAGCAGTTCCTTTCCATGGTTATTATGTGGATTAATCAAAGATTGTTATTGTCTGATTAGGAAGACCTTCATTTGTGTGGCTGATGGGAGTTTATCTGACTGAACGAGATACTGAAAAGGGGTCCTTGCATTTACCTGGATTTTCGTAAGTGCCTCTTATTTTGGTGGCTGGTTGAGGAAGCAATGATCATCTGAAGGTCAGGTCTCATTTGCCTGCCTCAAGGTCCATGCTTTCACTTAATGGCAGTTACTGAAAGAAAAAAATACTACAGAAGAAAAGACCTGGGAGCCAGTTATAAGAAGTCAGCAGATTCCTTCAGAAAACTAACACCTTTTTTGGAGCCTGAGCAACATGACATGAGGGGCTGGATCCCACCTTGTACATCTGAGTTCCAATGTGACTGTGTGAGGCCTTCGCACACAGCTCACCCATGCACAGAAGTATTTCCTGACAGATATTTTGATATTACGTGTTTGAAATTCACACTGTAGCATAAATTCTTCTGGTTTGGAAGCAGGCACAATACCAGGCTATAAGGACAGGCAACCAAAAATTCATATCAGCTGTTAGCAAACAGCTGCAAGTTATCTCTGCAAGAGAAGGAAGAAGCAACAACAGCCTCTAAATATTTAGAGCTGAAAAGCTGGTTTTAGAACAGAATTATTTGCTTAGAGATAGTTTTTGGCCAGAGAAACTAGTTAAGTCTATCAAAATTTTATGACTGCTCCTCAGTCTCTGCACACTGGGGCAGAAATGTCAGTAGCCTTGTGCTTTTTTGGTTTGCACATCCCTCTCTGGAGCTGGATACTAATGACACTGATGGCTCATGGCTAACGTGGGTTCATGGAAGAGGGAATTCATTTTAGTCACATTGTCTTTAATAACAAAAATAATTTCAATTATCATATATATGGTTGGAAAAGATCTTTAATATCACCAAGTCCAACCACTAACCTCACACTGACAAGCCCACCGCTAAACCACGTCCTTATCTACACAGCTTTTCAATATCTCGAGGGATGAGGACTCCATCACCTCCCTGGGCAACCTGTGCCAATGTCTTAAGAACCCTCTCACTCGAAAAGTTCTTCCTAATCTCCAATCTGAAGCTCCCCTGGCACAACTTGAGCCCATTTCCTCTTGTCCTGTCATTTATTATAGAAATGATTGACTCCTACCTCACTATAAACCACTTTCAGGTAGTGGCAGAGAGAGATCATGTTTCTGCTGGGCTTCCTTCATAGTAAACAGTCACAGTTCCCTCAGCTGCTCCTCCTCGGACTTGTGCTCCAGACTCTTCAACAGTTTTGTTGCCCAAATATGGAAATATCAAATTGGGCAGAGTTGGGCAGAGAGGAACCTCATGAGATTCAACAGGGAAAAGTCCAGAGTCCTGC
Organism: Urocolius indicus; assembly: GCA_013401255.1. Taxonomy (NCBI): domain Eukaryota; kingdom Metazoa; phylum Chordata; class Aves; order Coliiformes; family Coliidae; genus Urocolius; species Urocolius indicus. The sequence goes on from WBNH01005459.1 coordinate 175,649, forward strand.
CCCTGGGGAGGAACAACCCCATGCACCAGCACAGGCTGNCCTGGCACAGGCTGCCCAGAGAAGGTGTGGGAGTCCTCTTCTCTGGAAGTTTTCTAAACCTGCCTGGACACGTTCCTTTGTGACCTGAACTAGGTTGAACTGCTTGAGCAGTGGGGTTGGACTAGATGATCTCTAAAGGTCCCTTCCAACCCCTACCACTCTGTGATTCTGTGATGCTATGAAATTAAATTTTCACTTCTAATGCAGTATCTTTGTAGAGGAGCTGGAGACAGCTGTTGTGGCTGTTTCTAGTTTTGCATGACAACAATGCTGCTGCAAATTCTGCTTCAATCTCACAAAGGTGCCTCAGTGGAAATTTTAGATGTGTGGTCATAGTTTGCAACTCAGTTAGGGATTAATTTTGCAACTCCACCAGAGTGCTGGGTCGGAAGTACAGTGGGTGTAAAAATGGCCTTTTTGGGGTCATTGTGGATACACAGAACCAGGGTGAAGTTTCCCTTGTGGTGCTGTTCAAAGCAAGCCAGGGATCAAAAGAAGGAACATCCATGCCACCTGTGCATTGCAGGGTCCCCGTCACAGCCAAGAGCCCAGCTCTGGCCATAGCTGCCCACGTGAAGCAAGCAGGTGCAGCTCCCCTGGCATTGCACAGCATCTGCAAGTCTGCTGCCTTGTGGGAAACCACTGCAAAGTTCCTGTGTATGTTCATCAACTTGTGTTTGCATATCTTCTCAAGGACCTCTAGACTTGGGATCGGTGAGCAGCAAGGACTGCTCTGCTCTCTGCCATGACCATCTGGCAGAGGTCACTGCATCAATCAAATTGGTAAAGGGAAACTCATGTCTGGCTGGAGCTCCAGCACTTCTAACCAAAGTGGAGTCTCACAGCCTGAAATGTTTTGATGGCAGCTGATGCCAGGCTGTGCTGTTATCTGTCCCTGAAGAAGCATAGACTTCCTTCAGCTTCCTCTCCCACAGAGTGGAAGTTCCCTGTACTGGGACAAAGGCGACAATTCATAAAAACTATAAAAAACATTATAATATTAATAAAGTGTATTTCACTTGGCTACTGTGAGCCTTGTCAAACTTGGCTTATCAGGGCTGTTAGAGTGATTGTGGGGGCAGGTTCTTGCAGTCTTGCTCCAGAAGTTTGTGTCACGCAGAAGCAGCATATTTGCCAGACCATCCCTGGTTTCACTCTGATCCCAGCAGCCGTGGCCTAACTTCACTCTGCAGAAGCTGTTTATCTTTCATCACTCTCTGGTTTTCTGTGCATCAAGGTGAGGGAGGTAAAGAAATTTTTGACCAGACATGCCTGTGAGTGAACCACATCTCTCGTATCTCCAACAGTACCAGGAAAGGCACCACAGGGTTTGCTGCGACAACATGGCTGAGGATATGTAAAAGTAGAAAGGGCAGGACTGGTCAGAAGATACTTTATTTCAGAGTGTCAAATCCCATAGACTCAGACTTTAAGCAAAATCTGGACCTGCCTCGTTTCTAGTCCAGTAATGGCTAGGCATCAAAGTGATCTTGAGAATTCTCATTCAGCCTAGAGAGATTTCTGGACAAACTTACTGTTTCTGCACGTGTCATAGTTTCCTCTCCCAAGTGCCATCTATTGCCATAGGAAAGTAATGACATCTCTGACTCCCAAGGAAAATGCCTTCTTGCTACTCTCATTAACCTTTAGCAAAGAAAGCAGGAGTGGACAAAAATGACACCTACTGGGCACATCTGGGTACCTTCTCTAGCAGATGTCTCTGAAATTATAGGTCTTTTAAAGCATCTGATGGCTATGATGACTTGGCTGTTTTGGAGGCTTGAAGTGTAAGTGTTCTGCTCCTCTAACATGATGATAGGGCATTATTGATTTATTTATAGCAAAACCTGTTAAAAATCGAGACATCTATGGGCAAGACTAATATTTCTCAGGAAAAAAATTGCACAATTTCTGTGATTCAGATCACTTGCCCTTAAGTTGTGGAAGTCCCCTGCTTTTTCCCTGCTACATCAGGATTGCATTGTACCGTACTCAAATGATATTTTTGAGTTGAAGAATGATGAAAACTCTTTATTGTTTAAAGCTCCCAATTGCACCCTTATGGTACCCATTTTTTAAAGGTGTGGAAAGGAAGACTCTGGCAACTACTGACCTGTCAGCCTCTCCTCTGTGCCTGGGAAGATCATGGAACAGATCCTCTTAGAAGCTATGCTAAAAAGATATATGAAGGACAGAGAGGTGATTTGAGACAGTCAGCTTGGCTTCACCAAGGACAGATGTGACCAACTGAGTGGTTCTCTCTGATGGAGTGACTTAATCAATATACAAGGGATGAGCTATTGATGTCATCTATCTGGACTTCTGAAAGGCCTTTTGCATGGTCCCCGACAACATCCTTCCCTCCAAATTGAAAAAAAAAAAATCAATGGTTGGGCTATTTGGTGGATAAGGAGTTGGCTGGATGGTCACATAGGAGTCAACAGCTTCATGTCCACATGGAAGAATGATGTCCCTCAGGGGTCCATATTGGGACCAGGATTCTAATACTAGTAGCACAGACAGTGGGATCAGGGGCACCCTCAGCACATTTGCAGATGACACAGTGTGGCTGACACACCTGAGGGACAGGATGCCACCCAGAAGGACCTGCACAAGCATGAGAAGTGGGCTCACGTCAACCTCGTGAGGTTCAACAAGGACAAGGTTCTGCATCTGAGTCAGGACAATCCTCAGTATCAATACAGACCAGAACGGACTGAGAGTAGCACCGTGGAGAAGGACTTGGGGGTACTGGTATATAAAAACCTGGATATGAGTCAGCAATGTGTGCTCACAGCCCAGAAAGCCAGCTATACCCTGGGCTATACCCAAAGCAGTGTGGGCAGCAGGTCAAAGACTTGCTCAGCAGGCCCCTCTGCTCCGCTCTGGTAAGACCTCACCTGCAGTGCTGCATCCAGCTCTGGAGCCTCCAACAGAGGAAGGACATGGACTTGTTGGACTGAACTCAGAGTAGGCCATGAAGACTCATGAGGACGGTGTGAGAGAGTTGGGGCTGTTCAGCCTGGAGAAGAGAAGATGGCAGGGAGAACTTACTGAGATCTTTCAATAACTGAAGGGAGTTTGTAAGAAAGATGAGGACAAACTTTTTAATACGGCCAGCAGGACAAGGTGTAACAGTTTTAAACTAAAAGAAGGAAGACTCAGGCTAGATATAAGGAAGATTTTTTTTTTTACAATGAGGGTAGTAAAACACAAAATGGAACAGGTTGCCCAGAGAGGTGGTGCATGCCCCATCTCTGGAAATGTTCAAGTTCAGGCTGGACAGAGCTCTGAACAACCTGATCTTGTGGAAGATGTCCCTTCCTGCTAATTGCTGGAAGGGTGGACTAGATGGCCTTTAAAGACTCCTTCCAACTCACACCATTCCATGACTCACTGATCCTTAGTGGATTAAAATTTAAGAGATGGAAGTGGAAAAGGCAAGATGTTTCTTCCCATACTAGCAAAGAAAAGCTCATAATCCCAAACTTATTCTGATACAAAAGCAATCTTGTCTGAAAGAAGGCAAGACTAACTAAACATTGATTCTTAATCCTGAGAGATGTTGATTCCCAGGCTAAAACTTGAAAATCACAAGATGCTGTCTGGATGTAGGGTAGCATTTGGGCTTGAGGTCCTCTTACAGGTGCATGTGCCAAGGCCAGCACTGCTTGGGCAGTGCAGAGTGAGAAGAGGCGCACAGCATGTACTCCCATAAGCCTTTACTAAAGCACATGGCTCTTCAGATTAGATTGAAGTCCTCTTTTTGGACTTCACAGCTGATTCCTGATGGGGACATTGGGCTAGGCTCTCACATTAACTCTGCATACCTACTGAAGCACAGTGGATTTGGTGGTGTTAGAAATGATGGTGAGAACAGATGGTTATATCTTCAGTGTTTTCATGATTATCATAAGGCTGTTAGACTGATGCCATCTCATTTAAGTGAACATAACTCTTCCAGAAAGTACTGTGCCGAGTCAAAGAGAGGATAATCGACTGGGGAATTGGCATGGCCATCTAAGGTAGATGTTAAATTTTTAACCAATAGGATTTTTTTCCCCATGCCTGCTGCTTCATAGTTACCTGTCTGAAGTTTAATCTGCTGTTTTGTTGTCCAGTTTTTCACTGCTGCAAGGTTATTCAGCAGTTTCTTGCAACTCAGTGCAGCAGTAATAAATCTGTCCTATGAATTGTCCTGTCCTGTGAATATCAGGGCCTCATAGCTGGAAGCTGCGTTTTTCGTGTTCACTCAGTTTTGGAGAGATTGCAAGCGATGTAGCTACTGTGAGAAGTAATTGTGGGTTTACGATATGAAATTCTCTTCTCTGATAGAGCTGACCAATGCCAGGATGGCGTTCACATCAGCACCAGCAGAGGACAGGTTCACAGGCAGCCCCATGGCTTATTGGCATGTAGTGGAGTGGGATTGAGTGCAGAAGAGAAAAAAAATTAATGTTGCAGCAGTCTCTGAAAATATCAGGATTTATATCTAATATATATAACAAAATGTACTGGCAAAGGGAACTTGTATAGAATAAAAAGCCATTAAAAGTATCCCAGAGATGTAGTCAGAAGCACTGCACGTACAGCCCTGCTCATCTCTGTGTTCACGGGAGAAGTTTGGGCTGGAGGAGAGGACCTCTACCAGAGGGTATCTTCAATATTGAACAATCGCAGCTTTAGAACTGACGGAGTTACACCGGCTTCTCGGTGACGAGGAAGAGAGAGGTTGTTGTTTTCTGGTGGCTTAGCTCCCTCTGCTGTGTATATGAGCCGAAGGCTGAGACAAGAGGAACTGAATGAGCTTCCGAAGGAAATGGAAGTGGGGAGAGGGGGCCCAGATTAAAACCATTAAAGGAAATCCTGTGTGACAACGTGCCAGGCTGTTACTTGCTCGCTGTATTTCTGCTGGTGGTGTCCAGCCTCCTATCAGCTTCACTAAAGCTTGCGGTACCAGGAAGGGGCCAAGCAAATGGCTGCCAATATTTATCACCCAGTTTGTTTATTAGGGAGATTGATGCTTTCAGTTTCACATGGGAAGATCCATGTTGTTTTTTTATTTTCCTTTTTGTAATCCACTGCTAAATAAAAAAGCAGGGTAACATTTTCAGTATTTATCGCTAGGGGAGTTGTTTGCTCCTGTGTACATACTAAAGAGATAGTTAATGTACATACTAGGATTTTCCTGATGGTTTTCTTATTTGCCTTGCTGGTTTCTGGTTTCCACTTAGTGATCATTTCCCTTCTCATGATCACATTGTAGTCCTCATTGCAGTACAAACTGAGAACAAACTATTGATGGCTGAGTGTTCGCAGGTATCTCAGGGGCATCTGAAATGAATTGCTTTATTAGCCTAATTCCTACCATAGGTGAAGTAAAATATCTACAATAATTTTAAGCCTTCTTTAGCTGAACTCTGTTCAGTTCTTCAGTTAAGAGGACAAAATAAACAGATTTGGAGTTGGACGGTCTCTGCCAGCTCCAGCTGGAATGACCAAGAATTTGCTCCAGTTGCTGACAAAGATCATCTGTCAGCAGAAAAATCTTTAATTTAGGTTTGTGTGCATAATACATCCCAGATATTTCAAAGTCATCCTGTAATAACATTAAAACTTATTAAGAACTTCCCCTGACGCAGAACCGATGTCCAGCACAAGTTGTGTTTGTCAAATAAAGCTATTAATGACCAGCACAAAAACTTGCCCTTGGGTGCCTAAATAAATTAAAAGTTGGTTTTGTGTGTTCCCCCTCCCCCCTTTTTTTTTTTTTTTTTTTTTTTGTTAACAGCAGGCCTATTTAAAAATTAAGGCTTACATTCATATGAAAGCCTGAAACAGACAGTAGGACTTTTCCTATCAACTGCAATGTGTTTGAGATCAGGCAAGAAGAAACTTTTGACAGCAGTTAACGGCGCTTGCAAAAGCTCTGCTCATTACTTCAGGAGCTGCTGTGGAGCAATGCAGAGTATTTTGAAATTTCCTCTGCAGGTACAGCTATGTCTAAGTGGCAGAGACTTTAAAAAAGCTGCCTCAAAGCCTACATTCCACTTTACTGTGTAAATATGTGAGCTATTTGCTATTTTCTTCTTATGTTGTGTCCATCTAGATTATTTTAATATACAAACAGCGTTCCAATCTTTGCATATTTGTTTTTCATTTGAACTCAGATTAGATACTGTGACAGGAAGGCTAACATGCTGGTTTCAGCCAAGTTTTCATTCCAGAGATGGCTGTTGATTAGTCAAACTATGACCCTGAAAAACCGCTGAGGGACGCTTTGAAGCAAACTCTTGGAAAGGAAAGACAGAACATGTAAGATATTTTATCTACTCTTACACCAGCTTTTTAGAGTCTGCCAGCATTCAAGCCCAGGTGACGAGGACATCAACTTCACGATGGTGTCTGTGACCCCTGTTTTTTTATTCTTAGAGTTACCCAATAGAATTAGGTTCCTGGGTTTTGTAAGAGAAAAGCAGCAAATAATAATGGAAATCAGAGTAATTTATAGGTGAATCAGAAGTAGTGAAGGAAAGCTGCTACCCAGTTATGCTTAGATTTTGAGATATGTCCCAAATGACTATTCATTTGATTTAATATGTCAGATTTAATTCAATGTTGCTGGAACACATTATAAATCAGAATGTAGACACTTGTGAGTATGTCTTTAAATGTACCTGACTACTTTACCTTCTAGCACTGCAAAGGTCAAGGCACACAGTTGTAGTCCAAGGAAACATGAGTCAACCTATAATTGTGTTTAATCTCAGACTTCAAGGACAGCAGTAATCTACTCTGCATCTTCAGACCTCTGCAGGTGCATTTATTTATTGATCTTTAAGAAGTGGTTTAGTTCTGGTCTCACAGACATTCCCAAAGAGGATTTGCCAGAGAGTGTTAATCCCCAAAATGAAGCACATTCTGCTGGATTCTGAGCAAAATGCTTTTATTTCTGGAACTAGATTGAATTTGCACCATTAAAGAGGTGCATCTGTTTTGCTTTATCCCTGACTAGGAGAGTCTATCCTCCACTGGTGTCATTAGCCCCTCAGGCAGGCAGAAGGATCAGAGCCCAGCTGGGTGAATCACACCAATAGAGTGAGAATGATTTTTCAGAGCTGGAGGGAAGAAGGAAATTTGGTGGGTGATTAAAGCTTGTGTTACAACAATTGCTTCAGGCCAAGGGCAATTTTTGTGCTCTAACTGTAGGACTGATGCCCCCACTAAAGGAGGGTAAATGCCCAAGGTTTCAGGCCCTTCTTCAAGCATGACTAGAAGTTGAAGGTGAGTTCTTACTCTAAATCTGTGTGTGTTTTTATTCCTCTTCTGGTATGTCAGATTTTTACTGCTTTGACTCAACCTCTAGTTGTTTTTCTGCTAGATGCCCCACAACCCCCAGACAAATGACTGTGTCTTGATTGTTTCTAAGAAGCTGGGTTTACAATCACTATTCCTTTGCATTCAATTGCTTCATCCTTGTAGGCCAATTAGAGAAGGGTCAAAAGATTGGTATGTTTTTGTGCATTCGGGGCTGAAAATGACTGTGTGCTTTGAGCTGTGCTACTACCTGCTTTGCTGGACTCAAGAATGTAAGCTGAGTGGAGATGGAATTAATTGCTAACCAGTTATCTTATCTGAAAAAAAGCCATTGAGTTGAAAGAGAAGCACTCAGATGATGTGTGGCTGGGTAAGGGGGTGCATTCTCACTTTAGGGGCTTGTAGGATCCTCTCTTTTTTTTCCAGGCAACTGTATTACAAATGAAATAAACATAGTGAAGGCAGACAAGGGCTTGTCTTAGGAAATGTCAGCCCACTACAGAGACATCGCTGAGAGATGGGGAAACCACAGTATTGTGCCCGGAGCCAAGAGGTGGTGCTATTGCTGCAAGGACAAGGAGAAATAAGTGGATCTGAATCTCTTCATCTACATTTGGGGTTATCTAGGGAGCAAGGGCGATGCTAGGGGCTCTCCCTGCTTCTTCCAGGTAATGTGATGCTCGAGGGCTATCTTAATGCACAGGACACCTGGTGCTGATGGGCAGAGCCCAGGAAAGCAATAAAAATCTACATAAAAATACGTGTCTGGAGGGAGGGAAAGGGAGAGAAGGAGGAAGGAACTCACAGGCTTTCACTTTGTGAGATATCAGGCAGAAAACAAGATTGGAGAGAGATGGCAGATGATGCTGGGCTGGGCTCTGCAGGGTAAACAGCCCATCACGTGCACTGTGAGAAGGCAGCCACCAAGCTGCTACTTGAGATAAACACAAGGAAATGGAGGCACCAAGCACCCTCAAATGTAAAAGGAAAACCAGTAGCAGCGCATGGAAATCTTTAGCATGGAAGTGAGTAGCAGCAAGATGCAACTGAAACCCTCTTGAGACAGAGCGTGCCTACAAAGGCATATAACAAAGGGGATGTTAGCCGAGTCAGACCTAGACAAACCACATCTAGACTGGGTCAGTAATAATATTCAAGTGCTGTGCAAGTGGATTAGAGACTAACTGGAAAAAAATGTTGACTCTTGTATCTCTCCTCCTTCCTATAGCAATCCTCACATAGTAGCAGGTCTGCAGCCAGCTTCTGCGTCTGAAAAATATCTCAATATTGTTATCCAGCTTAGCAGACGTGTGCCAGATTCTGTTTGTTAGAGCTGGAATTGTCCCTAGTCACTGTTGAGACAGTGAGACTCACACAAATAAGATATTTCAAATTCAGCTTTGGAGGGTCCCTCAGGAATTACTTTAGACAGCAGTGTGAAGTCTTGAAAAACTGCTGTCTCTCATCATTTGAGGAATCGTCAGGGTAGCTGAGCCCTACCACTGTTACTGTCTGGCCGTGAGATCCACCTTAACCGACTGAGGCAATTGGGCATGGTGTCCTGCATCTTCCTCCTCACATCTTCCTCCTCACTCTACTAGGTCACAGGTACAGTACCACTGTGAAACCTGCAAAGGAACATCTGAACTGATGTTTCTCCTCTCCCCTTGCAAAAACCAGCCTTATGGAATGACTGTGATAGGGTATTTTTTTAAATGAATTGGAAACTTTGCTCAGAAATGGGCTGTGCAAGACACCACCCACACCTAAGTTTTGCCATTGCAAATTAACAGCAGCAAGTGTAAGTACTAAGTGTACTGTTCAGCTCATGTGTGCACTTTTGAAGAGAAATATCCCTCAGCCTCAATGGTTTTGCCTGGCTTATTCCCTGGGACCTCTTTGCCCTCCCAAAAGTAAAGAAAAATGAGTCCAGGAAGAGCAAGAGATGAGCAAGGAAAACCAGAAAGGTAAAGGGTTAAAAATGTAGGCTCAGGAGTCTGAACAATAATGCTCAGCACCCAGGTCTCCTTCTCAGTGTC
>WBNH01005459.1:186804-237711 GCA_013401255.1 Urocolius indicus
TTTTTTTTTTTTTTTTTTTTTTGTTAACAGCAGGCCTATTTAAAAATTAAGGCTTACATTCATATGAAAGCCTGAAACAGACAGTAGGACTTTTCCTATCAACTGCAATGTGTTTGAGATCAGGCAAGAAGAAACTTTTGACAGCAGTTAACGGCGCTTGCAAAAGCTCTGCTCATTACTTCAGGAGCTGCTGTGGAGCAATGCAGAGTATTTTGAAATTTCCTCTGCAGGTACAGCTATGTCTAAGTGGCAGAGACTTTAAAAAAGCTGCCTCAAAGCCTACATTCCACTTTACTGTGTAAATATGTGAGCTATTTGCTATTTTCTTCTTATGTTGTGTCCATCTAGATTATTTTAATATACAAACAGCGTTCCAATCTTTGCATATTTGTTTTTCATTTGAACTCAGATTAGATACTGTGACAGGAAGGCTAACATGCTGGTTTCAGCCAAGTTTTCATTCCAGAGATGGCTGTTGATTAGTCAAACTATGACCCTGAAAAACCGCTGAGGGACGCTTTGAAGCAAACTCTTGGAAAGGAAAGACAGAACATGTAAGATATTTTATCTACTCTTACACCAGCTTTTTAGAGTCTGCCAGCATTCAAGCCCAGGTGACGAGGACATCAACTTCACGATGGTGTCTGTGACCCCTGTTTTTTTATTCTTAGAGTTACCCAATAGAATTAGGTTCCTGGGTTTTGTAAGAGAAAAGCAGCAAATAATAATGGAAATCAGAGTAATTTATAGGTGAATCAGAAGTAGTGAAGGAAAGCTGCTACCCAGTTATGCTTAGATTTTGAGATATGTCCCAAATGACTATTCATTTGATTTAATATGTCAGATTTAATTCAATGTTGCTGGAACACATTATAAATCAGAATGTAGACACTTGTGAGTATGTCTTTAAATGTACCTGACTACTTTACCTTCTAGCACTGCAAAGGTCAAGGCACACAGTTGTAGTCCAAGGAAACATGAGTCAACCTATAATTGTGTTTAATCTCAGACTTCAAGGACAGCAGTAATCTACTCTGCATCTTCAGACCTCTGCAGGTGCATTTATTTATTGATCTTTAAGAAGTGGTTTAGTTCTGGTCTCACAGACATTCCCAAAGAGGATTTGCCAGAGAGTGTTAATCCCCAAAATGAAGCACATTCTGCTGGATTCTGAGCAAAATGCTTTTATTTCTGGAACTAGATTGAATTTGCACCATTAAAGAGGTGCATCTGTTTTGCTTTATCCCTGACTAGGAGAGTCTATCCTCCACTGGTGTCATTAGCCCCTCAGGCAGGCAGAAGGATCAGAGCCCAGCTGGGTGAATCACACCAATAGAGTGAGAATGATTTTTCAGAGCTGGAGGGAAGAAGGAAATTTGGTGGGTGATTAAAGCTTGTGTTACAACAATTGCTTCAGGCCAAGGGCAATTTTTGTGCTCTAACTGTAGGACTGATGCCCCCACTAAAGGAGGGTAAATGCCCAAGGTTTCAGGCCCTTCTTCAAGCATGACTAGAAGTTGAAGGTGAGTTCTTACTCTAAATCTGTGTGTGTTTTTATTCCTCTTCTGGTATGTCAGATTTTTACTGCTTTGACTCAACCTCTAGTTGTTTTTCTGCTAGATGCCCCACAACCCCCAGACAAATGACTGTGTCTTGATTGTTTCTAAGAAGCTGGGTTTACAATCACTATTCCTTTGCATTCAATTGCTTCATCCTTGTAGGCCAATTAGAGAAGGGTCAAAAGATTGGTATGTTTTTGTGCATTCGGGGCTGAAAATGACTGTGTGCTTTGAGCTGTGCTACTACCTGCTTTGCTGGACTCAAGAATGTAAGCTGAGTGGAGATGGAATTAATTGCTAACCAGTTATCTTATCTGAAAAAAAGCCATTGAGTTGAAAGAGAAGCACTCAGATGATGTGTGGCTGGGTAAGGGGGTGCATTCTCACTTTAGGGGCTTGTAGGATCCTCTCTTTTTTTTCCAGGCAACTGTATTACAAATGAAATAAACATAGTGAAGGCAGACAAGGGCTTGTCTTAGGAAATGTCAGCCCACTACAGAGACATCGCTGAGAGATGGGGAAACCACAGTATTGTGCCCGGAGCCAAGAGGTGGTGCTATTGCTGCAAGGACAAGGAGAAATAAGTGGATCTGAATCTCTTCATCTACATTTGGGGTTATCTAGGGAGCAAGGGCGATGCTAGGGGCTCTCCCTGCTTCTTCCAGGTAATGTGATGCTCGAGGGCTATCTTAATGCACAGGACACCTGGTGCTGATGGGCAGAGCCCAGGAAAGCAATAAAAATCTACATAAAAATACGTGTCTGGAGGGAGGGAAAGGGAGAGAAGGAGGAAGGAACTCACAGGCTTTCACTTTGTGAGATATCAGGCAGAAAACAAGATTGGAGAGAGATGGCAGATGATGCTGGGCTGGGCTCTGCAGGGTAAACAGCCCATCACGTGCACTGTGAGAAGGCAGCCACCAAGCTGCTACTTGAGATAAACACAAGGAAATGGAGGCACCAAGCACCCTCAAATGTAAAAGGAAAACCAGTAGCAGCGCATGGAAATCTTTAGCATGGAAGTGAGTAGCAGCAAGATGCAACTGAAACCCTCTTGAGACAGAGCGTGCCTACAAAGGCATATAACAAAGGGGATGTTAGCCGAGTCAGACCTAGACAAACCACATCTAGACTGGGTCAGTAATAATATTCAAGTGCTGTGCAAGTGGATTAGAGACTAACTGGAAAAAAATGTTGACTCTTGTATCTCTCCTCCTTCCTATAGCAATCCTCACATAGTAGCAGGTCTGCAGCCAGCTTCTGCGTCTGAAAAATATCTCAATATTGTTATCCAGCTTAGCAGACGTGTGCCAGATTCTGTTTGTTAGAGCTGGAATTGTCCCTAGTCACTGTTGAGACAGTGAGACTCACACAAATAAGATATTTCAAATTCAGCTTTGGAGGGTCCCTCAGGAATTACTTTAGACAGCAGTGTGAAGTCTTGAAAAACTGCTGTCTCTCATCATTTGAGGAATCGTCAGGGTAGCTGAGCCCTACCACTGTTACTGTCTGGCCGTGAGATCCACCTTAACCGACTGAGGCAATTGGGCATGGTGTCCTGCATCTTCCTCCTCACATCTTCCTCCTCACTCTACTAGGTCACAGGTACAGTACCACTGTGAAACCTGCAAAGGAACATCTGAACTGATGTTTCTCCTCTCCCCTTGCAAAAACCAGCCTTATGGAATGACTGTGATAGGGTATTTTTTTAAATGAATTGGAAACTTTGCTCAGAAATGGGCTGTGCAAGACACCACCCACACCTAAGTTTTGCCATTGCAAATTAACAGCAGCAAGTGTAAGTACTAAGTGTACTGTTCAGCTCATGTGTGCACTTTTGAAGAGAAATATCCCTCAGCCTCAATGGTTTTGCCTGGCTTATTCCCTGGGACCTCTTTGCCCTCCCAAAAGTAAAGAAAAATGAGTCCAGGAAGAGCAAGAGATGAGCAAGGAAAACCAGAAAGGTAAAGGGTTAAAAATGTAGGCTCAGGAGTCTGAACAATAATGCTCAGCACCCAGGTCTCCTTCTCAGTGTCCTGTTTTAGCTCTGCCACTCTTCTGTGTTTTGCCCTGTTCCAGTGCCTTTCTGAACCTGTGTCCAACCAGCAAAGAGCTCTGTGGACACTGCTGTGTGTTCACAATCACTCCTAGAAAGTAGCTGCTACGTAAACTCCTGCCTCTTTTGGGAGATAAGAATTGGAAAGGCTCTATATTTGCTGTCTACTTAATGCCATGCTGCTCTGATTAATGCCAACAGGAGTTAATCAGAGCCTTGACTGGAGTGCAGTGAGTGCAGCAGACTAAGTTTGTAATCAAAAATCTTTGTAATCAACAACACACCAAAGAGTAAATGTGCCAACCTGTCCTTATGACACAGGTGTGTTGTACCTGAAGAGGAGATAAGTGGAAATAAACAAGGGTTTGGAAGAGCAATCTCTACATTTCTCTGCCTGTTGGGGAGCTTGCACATAGCTCAGGATTCTTGCTGTGCAGTGATATTCTTCATCTTTGTACTGGATATTTCCAGTTCTTATCATTAATGTCTTAAAGCTTGTTTATTGAACTCTGGGTCAGTTTATTCAGGTTTAATGACTCTTCCAATGCATGTTTTCATTTCAAGTGCATGGAGGGGGGGATTGGCCATTTTGTGTGCTGTTGCATGGCTCTTTCAGGAGGTTGATCTTGGGTCAACAGTGGAACTAGTAGATGAATGATAGGAGTGTCTATTGTGGTCTCTCTTTCCTATCTTTTCTCTCCTCTCTTTTATACAGCATCTGTTTCTCATTTGTTTGCTATGCTCCCTTTTCTGCTTGTGTAAAGGGTTGCTCACAAGGACAAAAAAGAATGTGGCTCCTAGAGGGTAATCTCAGCCTACATCAGAGCTGGTCTCCCATAGACCAAGGGAGATGGTCTTGTGGTTTGTGCATAGAACCATAGAATTATATGATCCATGCTTTTTGCTTGATGTTGCTGTAATCTTTCTGAGGAAATCATGACAAGGAATTAAATTATAGGATATATTTGTGGTAATAAAAAAAAAAAGATCGTGGCTTCAGTAGAAAACAGATTGGGTTGTTCTGTCTTCATTTCTTCTTGTGTAGGAGGTCTCAGTGAATACAGGAGAGGAACGTGAGTGTTTCCTAGAGGATACTCACTGACTGGAGTATATGGAGTTGCAATAAATCTGAGTTTGCTGGTAGTTCCCACACGGTCTTCTCATACTTTCTGTACCAAACCCTTGTAGAGCCTGAGCTGGCAGATCAGGATGTGTTTCTAAATGCACATCTGGAACGCAGAGCCATTGACCTCTTAGTTAGCTAGCAGCTTACAGATGGGTCTGTTCATGAGTGAGAGCTGTGGAAACTGTCATGTAAGCTGCTTCCTGTATTTCAGGCCATGATGACAAATCATCCACACTGTACAGACTTTTGGAAAGCATGGGAATATTTCACTGCAAAAGAAAGTTTGAACTTTCTCACTAAGAGATGGGCACTGGTAGTGTCCTACCTCATGTATGATCTGACTAGCTCTGAGGGGGATTCTCAGAGGCCTTTGAGTGGGATGTGTAGTGCATTTTAAGCATCTCCAGACACTGATGCCTGTATCTTATTTTGCTTAACATGCAAACATTGCTATTTTGCAGATAAGGTTGACTGAAAGTGAACCTTTGCCTTGGAAAACAATGTGGGTGCTCCCTGACCGTACCCTTTCCTGTACTGTTGCTCATAGTGGGGAAGCTGACCTTAAGATATGAGTCCCCTTGAGTGGGAGGACTGGAGCAGCCAAAGACGTAACGTTCCTACTTTCTTTTTTCACAAGGCCTTTCACCACCTTGTACTTAAATAAGCATCAGTGATTATTCTGATCTTTTTTTTTTTTTTTTNCTGCCTGTGGAGAAATCCGTTTGAGTTCATTATCTGCTCTTCAGTGTCTCTTTTAAAAGTAGTATCCTAGATACTAAGTACATCCAAATCCAAAACAGCTCTCCTGCATAGAAAAATCTGGACCCTTAAGAATATTTCTCAATACTTTGAAATTTGAATAGTTTCCGAAACCTCAGTGAGATGTTTTGAGTTATTGTTGTGGTAAATTATGTACATGTAATTTTAGGTGGGAGATGATTGGATTCTATGCTGTCAAAAGCCACATAATTAGTTGATCTTGGTTTTTTGGATGGATTTCACTACTCCTCTCCAATAGGTTTTAAAAAACCATTATCGTTAATAATAACAATAGTAATAATAATTTATGCCTGCAGATAGACTCAGAGATTGACTTATAGTCACTGTTGAGCACTGTTATTGATTTGATGGTCATTACAAGCACAAGCAATTGCAAATGGAGACTTCTCAGAGTTATTTGATCCAGATATAAAAGGAGAAAGCCTGTGGAGGTTAGGGTTCATAGTCTAACTCCTTAAATGATTTCTGCCCCATCTTAAATACTGAGTAGCTTGTCGATTTTGACTCCATCATCTGGGCTTCCTCAGGACACTGGATATGAATTAAACCCAATGTCTGAGATAAGAGCAGATGTAAGAGAGGGCAAGGGGAAAATTGTAATGGATTTATGTTCAGGAATCTTTCCCACACAGACTAGGAGTTCTAGCCTAAGAGTGATTTTTGTTCTGAGCTTAAAAGATCTATATGATGACATGTTCTGCAACATCAAATCCTTCCCAGTTTTTGTGCATGGGCAAATCCCATTGACAGGAAATCTTGTCAAATTTGTCTGCAGCATATAAAGAAATAACAAAGTTCTGTGAAATTTAATACGTGGCATATGTTTCCTTCACTGTGCCAGCCATCTCCATGGCAGTAATTGCCTCATTTACGTGAACGAAATGTTTGATTCTAATGCCTGATATATCAATGACATCCTGTGTAGAGTGTTACAGATTAACATAGTTGATGTTCAAAGCTTTCATAATCACTTTAAGAAGCACAGTAGCCATTCTGCTGTGACAAGAAATCCTTATGAAACTGCTCAGAGTTATGGGTATGAATGTGTTAAAGCTCTTTTATGTAAAAATCAAATGCACGAGAGTGAAATGAGATCCATCTTGCCTGCAAGTCAACTCTTGTTTGTGAGGCAAGAGCATTTAAATTTAAAGGATGTGAGGTTATAGCTGTATGTGTGTTCAGTAAATAAAGGTCTTCTGGAGATCTACAAACCAGCCGCCTGAGAATTTTTTTTTTTTTGATGGGGGGAGATGAGAATTTTCTGTACTGATTACATAAAACTATGAGTGCATGTCTGCTTGATTTTTGGCTCTTTTTCTTCCCACTTCCATAAAAAAATCTATATTGAAACAACCAGAGGAATCTAAAATGGAGCACAACCTGTATGTCTGCAAGCTGGCCTTGAAAGTGCTTTGGCACTTGCCAGAAACAAGAAACTTTGGCAGTGGCAGAACTTTAGAGGAAGCAAAGGAGGGAAATGACAGAAGTGTTTTTTAAGTGAAACTAGTTGTGCAGAGGTGGCCATGATAAGTTTATTGCTCTCCTGTTGAGTTCCAACATGCTCCAATGTGTTAGGCTCTGTCCAAAAATAAACAGTATCTGCTAGTTTGAGACTTCCCCACAGAGTTACAGGAAAAAATAGCCCCATCCCAGTAAGATGAACACGTTTGAGTTCTCTCTTTGCCTCTTTTGATGACCTCAAGCAAATGGCATATGCTGGTAGATCCTGGTCTTACTGGTTGTGTGATCACATATCCACAGGTGCATGCCTTGAAGCAATTTTTCCAAAGTACTTGCTCCTGGGATCACTTTTATCTGGTGACTAATGATTCTAGTCTCGATCCGGGAACTTTTGTTGAAACTTTTACAGTGCTGTGATGGGTTTAAATTTTAACAAGTCAGCATATCGGAAAAAACCAAACAAACAAAAAAACTAAAAAAACCCAACCTTTTTTGAGAGAGCTTCCATCTGGTACTGCTCAGATCACAGTATCTGGCATTTCTCTGAAATTAAAACAGATGGAAAGTTTTAGGGCATTTCATCCTGTTCTTCTCATTTCTAATAATTTGCCTTCAGGAGATGGGACTTTGAGAAACATTAAATCTGGCGATATGGGTAAGAAAATGTGAAAGTCAGTGGTATTGAGTGAGACAGCCCTGAGAACCTCCTTAATTTTCATCTTCTTGGTCTTACATCTGGTGGGTTTGAAGCTTTCAGTTTAGCAACTTGACTGCAACAGTTCTTACATGACTAACTTGGGATGCCACTGCCATGTGCTTGCTTGCTTTTGGCAAAGTTTGCCCTTTTCACTTGTCCCCTTAAGGAGGCTACAGCCTGTAAATGTGACTGTCATCCATATGTTAAAGAACAAGGTGGGAGGTACTCTATATCCCATGCCTCTGTTCCCTACTGAAAGGGAAAAGACAGAAGGTGCTGTATTGATCAGACTGCAGAGGTGCTCTCAGAAGAGGGCACTGTTAGTATATCCATATCCCGGTAAGTTAAGACTCTTAACTTACCCAAGACATCTGACTCTGTTGCTAATTTTGGACAAGGCATGGCTCCTTGGTGCAATGGGAGTTGGGGAAAGGGTGGGAGAGTTTTGCTTTCCACTCTGGTGTCTGTTTGAAGTTGTTTCCTAGAATAGTTTCCTGGGAACCATGTGTTGATATGGGACTAAGATCTCTAGGCAATGGTCTCTCATTTCATAGTCAGTTCTATTCCAGAATCGACACATAAATGTAAAGAAAACGTTACAACACATATGTGCCAAGAAGAGCAGCTGTAATAGGTCAGGATAAAGGTCTATCCAGCCACCTTCTCTCTTTTAACAATGAACAGTAGCAGATGCTCTAGGAAGAATCTGATAAGGCAAGCCTAGAGTTAAAACTCTTCTATGCTATTTTAGTTCCAGTAATTTGTTACTCTGTAACTTCCAGAGCCAGAGATGGTATCTTTGTCTTGAGAACATCCTGGTGGATTTTTATTCCATCGTTTTTATTCCATCAAGCAGGTTTTTGGATCCATGCAAAACATCCAGGGACACCATGTCAGTGAATTTTCAGTTTAAATTGACTCTGTGTAAAGATATCTCTCCTTTTGTTCACTTTGAAGCTGCCTTTTTATCTGCAGTTAATTTCTTCTGCCCTTTTGACACTCATCTTCTCAGGGCTGTGGGGCTCTTCTGCTGCTTAAGTGACCCTTCTGTCTGTCTGTCTTTCCATTCCCACTCCAAACTACCTCAAGACAAGTTGTTTTAGGGTAATGGAAGCACCCTATGCTTCACAAAGGAGAGCAATTGCTATGAATGTTGACATCTCAATCTGCTTGAGAGAGGGATAGCCCCAAGCTGTGTGAATATGTCTCTGGACCACTTGGTAGTCCAAACTTCTTTACTTGCTTTCTGAGCTATGCAAACACAGAGTTGTCAGTGCTGAGGGCAGGAGCATAAGTGGGTTGTTCTCTTGGAGTATCCTTTGCAGAATTGAACCTACCTTCTATTCTCCAGGTTTGGACCAGGTGGAGGGGGAAGGTCCTACATGAGATGACATCACAGGAAGATGGTTCTGCAGACAGGCATAGAGCACATTTGCTTTGGATTACCTTAGACTAAGTATAGCACAAAAGTTTCTTTCTGGAAAAGTAAAGTGAAGCCCCAATCAATTGTCTTTCTAAGTACTATGCTATGTATCTAAGCTGCAGTTCATTGCATTCTTAAAGATCACTCCTTCCATACTAAGAGAAACCTGTCTGCTTACAGCCCAGTACATTTTTATATCTGCAATAACCAAATTAAGGAATAAATCTGAGCTCCAAAGACTGTGCTCTTCTAACCCCTTTTTCTTCCAGTCTCCTCAACCACTTCTCCCTGGAAACCAGGCTAGGTTGTCCTTTTGCTTCTGTATGTGAGGAGGCAGAAGAGTGACTCCAGATTGGTGTCAGCACATGAGTGAAGAGAAACCAGGACCAAAATTCACTCCTTCTAGTTTAGAGGTCTTGACTCCATTTTCCTTTGCTTTTTAGCTGTGTACAGCATTGGAAGGGTGGGGGTTTTATTAATGAGAAGCAAAATAAAACTCTGTATCTGAGAATCTGGTTTACATGGAAATCTGGCATTCAAAGGTTTTTCGCTTTAGCAAAATTCTGCTTCTGTGAGGCTTCCCACATAAAATATTTAAGAGATTAGTCAGGATAAAATGCCAAGTCATCAGCAACTTCTTTCTGTGCTCACAGTTGCTACAGCCTTGATGCAGTCTGATGCTTTCAAAGTAAAAGTAGGAGTTTCTTCATGGGTATTTACCTGTGCTACTTGGACATAATTGCTTAGAACTGTGCAGCTCAGTCTCGGTGAATGATCTCTGATTTGACAAAAAGTTTTGCTTACAAAAGAGGTTCTGATGGAAACAGTTTCACTGAGCACAGCACTAGCATAACAGCATCTCTGACAATTGGATGTCACCCTATGTTAGAAGATATGTTTGTTGAGTAAGCTAAGTAAGATCATAAACCCAAAGCATGAAGAGCTGTTGGGAAATGAGAAAATAATGGATCCTTGAAGTGAGGATTCATTTCTCAAAGAGAAAAACCAAGCCCATGAAAACTTGCCATTTCCCTCAGCCCCAAAGAAGATTGTATTGCTGAGAACAAGATTCACTTCTTTGGAATTTCAGTTCAGTGTTTCAACTCAAAACTGTCTGTTAAAAAAATTAAGTGAATGCACAATATGGAGCAACTCATCAGCTGGGGACAGTTCTGACAACAATGCTTGAGGCTGCACGTTACAGCATCAGTAACATCTTCCAGTCTTGCTGGCAGGAGAAGGAAGAGAGCACTAATTCTTATTTGTTTATGCTAGTTGTGGCTGTTTTGAAATATTGATATGTCCCTTGAAACTGTCTCTCATCATTTCCCATTGAGCACGGAGTCATGGGGTGGTTAAGTGAAGACCTGGCCTAACTGCTGGACTTTCTCCTGCTGAACTCAGCATCTGAGCTGTTCATAGCAGCAACAGATGTTTCTGCTTTTTAAGGTCTGTGGGAACCTCACTTAACTTTTTTTTTTTCACCCCTTCCTCCTTGTAAGAACAAATGCCAATATAGCTGACATCCAAAAAGCCTGACCTCAGTTTTATGTTATTATTGGAAGGTATTGTGACTGGATATCCTATTGTCCATTCTCAAGTAATAAGGCAATAGCTATTAGTGCTGTATTTGCTTTTTCATGCATAGTTTCTATGTGTTTGTTATTCAGCTACTTCCTGGCAATAAATAGAGGAACACATAATCACTGTCGCCTTCAATACGAGCGTGTCTGGGAGATTCATCTTGCTTCAAAAGCATTGGGCAAGCTTTGAAATAAGCTCACTAGCAGCTAAACCAACACATACCCTCTGTCTTGTTAGTGTAACAAGTAGTCACCTGGTACATTATATGAGAGATCCATTTCAATGTTATTCATAAATTACGACTCTGTCCTGAGTGCCCAGATGTAGGTATCTCAAAAATTGGCTTATGTGTGTTAAACATGAGACTTTCAAAATGAGGGCATATATTTGAATTACATATATACATACATATATATATATATATGGACTCAGATCCAAGCCTGGCTTCGTTCTAGGTATGTCAATAGTATCTGCTTTTGCCAAAAAGACCCTTGCTAGGCAGGGAAAATATTTACTTTCACGTCTCTGCTTGACCTTCTCTCTTAGTCTCTGAGAGTTTTCACCCCTTCCAAGTTTAATTAAATTTAAGACAAGGCCCAGTTCAAGGTATGAGAAGATCAAACTGTAAACAGTCACTCTAAAATCTGGCTTTCAGTGCATCTGCCCCTAGAAACTCAGGATGGAAGCTTTCCTGGCCTTTACACTGCAACTCAACTGCTTGTCATGTAGCTCTCGCTTACAGATTCTGTAAAGAGATTTCATATTCAAAAGCAGCAAAGAAATGTTGAATAAAAGGAAATGGCAATAAAGTCTTAACTGACACGCAGGAATGTAGCACTATACATAGGGGTTATGGCATGATGCTGAGTGGATGGGTTTTTTCAAAGTCTTCCTAAAATAACAGCGAAAGGAGAATGTTGTTAAATGCCTCCTGTATGGCATACAATCAATACCCTTGTCATAATACAGATTATAATATGGATGACAGTTTGTCTGTTAATGCTTTTTTAGCTGTTCAGTTGCTGTAGTCTCAAATGCAAAGATTCCCTGCATTCTTATAGTAATTAAAGAAATAATAAACTACATAAAACTTGTGGCTTAGCAAATCTATATAATGCTCACCCTGTATTTTAATATATATGTGCATGAGCATGGCCTGCCTCTTTAGCACCTGGGGAAGAACTGAAAGGGACAGCTTGTGCTTGAAATTTTGCCTTCACACAGTGACAGTGAAGACCTCGAGTCAAGTCCTGCTGCTGGTGTCTGGTCATTTGGATAAGACACCAGTGTGTTAGTTGGCATAAGAAGGTTTTGCGGGTTGTCTTCTGATTAGTATAAGCAGACATGACACACAGTAGGTACTCTATAAGTGCGTGTTAGAAGTGAACAGATGCTCCACCTGAAGCTGGGATATGAGACAAGTAATGCATTTTTAATAAAATCAAGGATGAGGTTTACAACATCTCCAGCATCTCCATGGTAAGTTTGCTTTCTCTGACTCCATGAATTTCAGTAGCTTCTGTTTTCAATGTTGAACTTTTTTTTTTTTTAATATCTGTACATATGAAGAGTTTGCAAAATTCAGCTTAAACTTACAAATCATTTCAGATTAATTAAAACTGTGCCCAAACAGGTCATCAAGGAAATACTTGTGTATGTCCTGTTGGAATGCAGCGGAACGATGGCTGTCCTCTGAAAGACCCCATCCTCTCTGCCTTGGCCTTTTACCTCTCTGACACTTAGTAGTTTTGCAATTGACCCCAGAGTCAGTGGCACCAGGAACATATTAAGGGCCTCTTTGTTTTAGATACTGGACATCCTAAAGTCTCCCAAATCTACATTTAGTAGTGGCTTTTCATAGCCTGGCAGGATGAGAGTGGTTCCACCACGAGTAGTAAATCCTCATTGTGTTTTTGTGGTTGTAAAAGCCACTGTATGTTTTGCAAGGATAGGTTAAGAAGGCAGACTGCTTAACTTGTGGTGACCTCCCACAGAATCGTAATAGCACAATCCTGTGTGGTATAAATCTGCTGGTCAAGTGTTTCCTCTCTGAAATGCAATAAACATCAGTGTAATTTACATTAAAGTAGCTGGTGGTGAAATGTGCCCAAAATACAAATGTGTGTGATGCTGTGACCCCATCAGCTCCCACGGGAGCGATGCAGTGCTGTTGTTTGCACAGAGGTTGCAAACAACAGAACTCCTGCTTATTTATCCTATCATCCTGTGCTTTTAAGACCCTTCATGCAACGGGTACCCTAGCCTGTAAGTGGCACTCGAAGACTCTACAGCAATACTGAATTAATGGTGACAAATGGTCAATTTTAGATTTACTTGGCTTCACTGTGGTGTATTGAGTTTTTTTTTAAGCTTGGATCTTTTGTACATTCCAATTGGAGGGTGAAGGACAGTTGGTTCCTATCATAGCAGAGTAAACTTGCTCCTTGGGTGAAACACTTAGTTTCCTTTCTTTCCTTTCTTTTTGTGTTTTAATTTTTTTTTAATTCACATTCCATTTCCAGTTATCTGGAAGAATAGAAACTCTTTCACACTGAGCATTTCTGATGGTTTTAATTACGCTGTCAACACATGATGAAATATTTTTTTGTAGCACCACCAAAGTACTTTGGCACTCCTAAGAATAATTTAGGATGTACTGCCATCTAATGGCTTTGATAACAGAGGAAACGTAATAGTAATCTTGGCTTTTATTAGGCTCAGAAAGAAAGATGAGAAGGTTTTCAGTCACAATGTGGAAAAGTGTATTTAATGTACATTGCTGAAGAGAATGTGTGCAGACCTGGCTCCTTTCTGACTGTTTCGAGGTGTCTGCAGTCTTTTACATCCTTGCTCTGGTCTGATATAGGATTCTCTAAGTACATAGAGGGACACATTTGTATTTTATTGACGTGTAACTTGAAGAATTCTCGAGTCTGTGTCATTTAACTTAATAGTGCTTCTTAAAACAGAAGTTCAACAACACTTTTGAATTCCAGATTTAGACAGTTCTTCCTCCAGCTGTGGCTTGACCTCTTTTGGTGGCAAAAGAGAGTGAATGACTGAATGCAGCCTGTGGCACTCTCATTTAAAATCAAAAAAAAAAAACCAAAGAAAAGAAGTTTGTCAAGGCCATCTCTCGACTCCTCTGATCTCTCCTTTGAAACAGCCTTTATGATGCATTTTTGTCATAATTTCTCCTAAGTATGCAAATGATACTTGCTCCCAGCAATGATTTGAATGTTTCTGCTGGGCAAACAGCCATTTTTTGCTGCCAGCCATTTAGCCACATTGGAAACGAGCCTTGACAGACAGAAGCTGCTGGCCAGTCAGCGAAATAGCTGGTGTGACGGGAAGCCCATTGGGACTGTGCATGGGAAGTCCTGCAGAGAGGGGATTCTGCTTCTGCCTGTGCTTTGTGCAATAGTGAGGTTATTGCTTCTCTGGTCAAACAAGGAAAAATAGTGAAAGATCAACAGTATGGACGTGTCTTTCCTTTCCTCTGTAGCCACAGCTCTGACTCTGTTCTTTTTATGCTGTCTGCTGCTCTGTGAGGCTCCCCTGAACACACATGCATGCCTCACTTCTTTCACTGGACCTGTATTTGGCTGCCACCAACCTTTCTTCTGCTCAGCACCTGTCCTTGTGTGCCTGACCCATACTATGCTCTGGATGCTGATTTGTTAGTGCTGCCCTATCGCAGGAGCATCCAGAAGACACACTGAATCTCATGTGTGCAGCTGACTGTGCATGAAGAGAGATCTTGGATAGAAACAGGCCTGCAGCTGAAGTGGTGCTCCAGAGTAACTCCTCTCCAACTCTGCACCTCCCCACTTTCACAAATTGTTCCTTGATAAATTTAAACTGTTCATCATTTGCTCTTGGAGCATCACTTAAGAACCCTCTATAGCACAGTGCAACTGCCCAAGCAGTGTTGCAGTTTCTTAATCCAATTGTATTCCTCTTGTTGAGCCCAGGAGGAGTGAGGAATGGTGATTTCTCTTTCCTGCAGCATTTTGTTAGTGGCAGTCTTGTGTGTATGTCTGATATCCAAAATATATAAATTGAAAATGGTCCTAAAAAACAGTGTGTATCATATCTATTATGGTTCACATCGAGCTTAAATGAAGACGGGTGGGGGCAGGAAGGGGATGACTGCATAAAAATGCCATGGTTACAGAAATAGCCATGTTTCAAGCAGCCCAACTGGGTAAAAGTTCTAGATATGAGACTAAATTGCTCAATTCCCTTAAGATTTGAAGAGTTATATTCACATTCAAATAATCTGTCATAAACAGTTAATACATTTATTTAAATCTTATATTAAAAATCTCAAAAGCCAAAAACCTGCAACATTGTCTTTGGGTTACCTGTGCATAATGATGGTCTCTGTGAGTGCAAATGAATCTAATTAAATGACTAAAACTCTCATAAGCATGTGAAGATCATTCTATTGGTGTCCAATAAACCACATCCCTGGTTAAGGCTATAGCCTGCTATGGAATTGTACCTCTGTGGAAAGCAAATCATGCCTTCAAAGAAGTCACCACTGGTAGTAGAAGAATCACTCAAGAAACATGCACAAGGAAGTTATATAAAGTATTCTCTGTCCTGTATGTAGGGAAGGCACACACAAAAGACTTATAGTCTTAAAGTTGTTTTTTTTTTTTTCTCTGCAGTAAAAGGACCAGTTTATAATAAGCACAGACTGGAGTTTGTCCATGTATGCAGGGTTTCCAGGAAGGCATAAACAGAGGCTATAACTGAGGCTATAACCATTCCATACCAGCCTGCTTGCCTGAACCCTAGGGCAAAGACTTCTGGCACATTGCACATATATTTTTCTTCCCAACTTCTTCAAGCTTGCATTTGCGTAATCCCAGTTTAGGATCATTCCTGGTCCTAACTGATTTGCACTCAAGGTCACTTAGCTTAGGTCCTGTATATATAGTGGTCACACTATTGTTCTAAGAGTGATTTATCCTTCTTCACCCCAATGAGCTCTCTATGCCCATGTCAGGTGATATGTGCACAACTGGGGAATTCAATTTTTCACTCAGATGCTGAAATTCCACAAGGGACAAAGTTCTATTAAGGCTCATGTAACTTTGATCATTTTAGATGAAATGCCAGTTGTCAACAGGAGGTCAAAGGAAGTCATTTAAACTTGTAAAGGAAGCTATCAGTTAGGGTTTTATGCTTTTGGCCCAAGCTGAACTTTAGAACAGGATTTTAAATTGCTCTTAGGTTGGTCTTCCTCTGAGCTGAGCATAGTACTGTTCAAACACAATAACAGTTCTAGTAATGTTTTTAAAGGCTTTCCAGAAATGCTTATGCAGTGTAACAGCAATTATTGAGATGGTAAGCCACTTCAAGAGGAAGAGCAATGTTGTATGCAAGGGGATTTTTCCAGTACAGAAGAGAAAGAAAAGTGATTTCTCTCACCTTTCTTTATTTCTATTGCAGAGATAAGGCAGCAGGAATGATTTTGGAAGTCTTCATCTCAAAAGATGAAGCTTTTAGCTTAAGCATTGACTGATTTGAAACTGCTCTTGCCTAACAGTGTCTTTCCTGAGGAGATGGAAAAACCTCTCCTGCAATCAGGCTTAGTACTCCCATTCACTTAAAGCTACTTTCTCACTCAACCACATATGACAGTCATTGCAAACGGCAGCCCTTTCTGAAGAAACAAACATTAAAAATGCACCAAGAAACCTCCATTCAGAAAAAAATATTCTGAAGTTTGGCTCACAACCTAAAATGCTTAGTTGTCAACAGCTTTTCCTGCACCAATACAGAGCTAGCGGGTCTTACTACATCCTGTGTGCTTGCTTCTTGCCCACACCCCCACAAAAAATGTCAGCAACAGTATAGCCAATTGCTAAATATTACAATGATGATACTCTGCGCTGATAAATGGTAAAGAATATCTTCACCAGGTTGGCGTCCCAAGCACAGGCTTCAGCAGCTCTTAGCATTGAGAGTGCCTTTCTTCAGGCAGCTGGATTAAAGCTCATTTCACATCAGTTTAATCTCTGTGCCCCGATAGAAATAATTTTGTTCATCCAGCCCATCTGTTGGCTCACCTGATCTTGACCACGTTCTCAATGTTACCTGAACTACCTGTGCATAGTGTGTTGAGCCTGGAGCCCTTGGAATAAGATCATCTCTCCTTCCTGTCCCCTTCCTTTCCATTGCAATTACATAAGGGAAAGCTGTTTGAACACCATACAAATACATGTGTGATGAAAACAAGTCATTGGCTTTTTCTCATGTTTATTTCTGGCAGCTGATCCTTCATAGTGACTACTGGGCAGGTCATGCTGACTACTGGGCAGGTCAATAAAAATATACAAGTACAAGGAAAAGATGAGAGCTTCTACAAAACCTGGAGTGCCTCTGGGTATACGAAAGGCACCATCGGAAAGACTTTACAATTTTGTCATTGGAGCCTTTCTGAAGCAAAGCCAGCCACACCTCACAGGCAGAAAACAAGCTGTGTCAGAAAGTTAGCAGAGCTTTTGGTTCACTTCTGATCTTTGAAGCTGAGGGGCTAGGAATGCTGCAAGAACAGAGCACTCCTTTCCACTACTGCAGCTTGAGGATTGCAGTGGTTTACGGTGATGAGTGAGGGATCAAAAAAGGAATAAGTGGAAAGTTGGGATTTTGGGATGCATGGGTTTGGACTGTATTGTGGGGGAAAGGAGGTAATTCCTGTTTCTGCTTTCAGCCACAAGCAATCACTTTGGAGGAGAGGAGATGTCATAGAGGAGGTGGTTTCTTTGCCATAGGTCTGTGAAACAACATCTCTTACTAGCCGTAACAGATGCTCACTTCCATTGAGATTCCACCTACATGTGAGGGCAGATGCCACCAGCAGCTTACTGACAACCCTAGCCCATGGTTGAAGGGACAAAGGAAGAGATGATATCGCCATTTTCACAGGTTAAGTCCCACAAGAGAGGGCAGCGTGCTGGGAGGATGTACTTAAAGATATCCCAGTCATTTAACTTTGACGTTTTCATAGAGTTGTGAAGGAAAAAAAAAAAATTAAGCTGTGTCTTCTTCAGTTTGAATGCATTGCTTTTGTTTCTCTTTCCAGTTTTTGTTTCCTGTGGTTACAGAAAAGACTTTGAAGACCTATAGATTTCCCTCTGTTGGCATGCCTTGCTGTCCTTGAAGATGCTGGAATACAACAAGCAGTTTTCTACTGCCCAGTTGAGTCTCACACTTTACACAGAAATTCTGTTGTGTGTGGGTTTTTTGCACCTCCCTTTCCCTCCTCTGCTCTGGCTATGCTCTCTGTACCTCAGTCATATATGCACATCCTGGGCACTTGCATGAATCCCAGTATTTTGAATAAGAAAGTTTGGGATTACACATTCTTGTAATGGATCTGCTTTAGCAGAGGTGTTGGACTAGATGATCTGTAGAGGTCCCTTCCAACACCTACCATTCTGTGACTGTGTGATTAACACTAGAGAAATTAGTGCCTTGTTAGCCCAGTGTGATCTTGTAAAGCACCCCTCTCATGAGGCTAGGTTGTTAAATACATGCTTTACATATTATGTAGTTCAGCCTACATTTTGAAGGTTATTCCTTTTTGTCTTACCCCTTCTTTCAACCTTCTTGGCTTGGCTGTGACCAGTGGGGGGATTTAGGGTCTGCAGCACAAGTAAGGTCTTTCCCGTCTCACCGACATGTATCCCTTCATGTATCCCCTGACCCACAGCCACAGGAGCAGGCAGCTGATAGTACTGGATGTTATCATCTCGTGTTTTTCCCCTTCCCCTGTGCATTTGTGACTNTGGACTAGATGATCTGTAGAGGTCCCTTCCAACACCTACCATTCTGTGACTGTGTGATTAACACTAGAGAAATTAGTGCCTTGTTAGCCCAGTGTGATCTTGTAAAGCACCCCTCTCATGAGGCTAGGTTGTTAAATACATGCTTTACATATTATGTAGTTCAGCCTACATTTTGAAGGTTATTCCTTTTTGTCTTACCCCTTCTTTCAACCTTCTTGGCTTGGCTGTGACCAGTGGGGGGATTTAGGGTCTGCAGCACAAGTAAGGTCTTTCCCGTCTCACCGACATGTATCCCTTCATGTATCCCCTGACCCACAGCCACAGGAGCAGGCAGCTGATAGTACTGGATGTTATCATCTCGTGTTTTTCCCCTTCCCCTGTGCATTTGTGACTTAGTTCAAGATCTTAATTTCTCAGAGCAACAACATCTGTAGTGTCTGTCTTGCAAAAGTAAAACAGTTGCTGGATGTTTCCTGCTTATGACTCTTTTTGACATATTTTGACATTATTCAGACAATGTTTTTCTTTTGAACAGAAATACTGAGGGAGAAAAGTGATATCAAACCAAGTCTGGTTTATTCATACTTCAGAATTATTGTTGCACTAATTATGGTTGTTTTGTATGAGAAACAGTATATGTCTGAGACATTCACACAACCAACTACCTTTAGATCTAAAGGATAGCCTAAACCTGCCACTAAATGCTAGCCTGCAGTCTGTGCCTGTGGACACAAAGGAGTTTGGGCTCTGGGAAATCCATTGCCTTATTGTGACATTGCTCACTCAGACTAACAACCTGACTTTGCTGTCCACACATAAGAAATCATAGAATCACAGAATCATATAATGGTAGGGTTGGAAGGGACCTTTAGAGATCACCTAGCCCAACCCCCCTGCAGAAGCAGGTTCACCTAGATCAGGTCGCATATCCTACCTACCTCCAAGTATTTGTGTTAGGACCTCATCAATGTGGCTCCTCTTCACGTTATGTAAATTCAATGTTCATTTTCCCCAATGGCTGCAGATTTTTCTGGCCAGTTGTCCAAATTAGGAGAGGAGTGTGCATATACTAGCCACAAATAGGATAGGTACAACTAAAGGCATGAAGGTCTGAGAGCTCTTTTAATGTAGTCCTCTCCTGCAAATTACAAAAAAAATTCTTTCCAGTTGTGGACTCTCATTAGAGGAGCAGATGTTAGGTGCTCCCAACTTGCTGTTTAAAGCCATAGGATAGTTTAGGTTGGAAAGGATCTTTAAGATCGGGTTCAACCATTAACTCAGAATTGCCATGGGCACCACTAAAGGGTGTCCCTCAGTGCCACAGGTACCCGGCTTTTAAATATCTCCAAGGATGGTGATTCCACCACTTCCCTGGGCAGCCTGTTGAAACGCTGACAACTCTTTAGGGAAGAAATTTTTCCTAATCTCCAATCTAAACCTTCCCTGATGCAACTTAAGGCCATCTCCTCTTGTTCTGTCACTCATTACTTGGGAGAAGAGACTGATCCCCACCTCACTACAATCTCCTTTCAGGTAAATGGACAGAGTGATCATGTGTGCCCTCAGCCTTCTCCTCTAAATAACCCCAGTTCCCTCAGCCACTACTCAGCGTACTTCTGCTCCAGACCCTTTCTCAGCTTAGTTTCCTGTCTCTGGACATTGTTCAGCATATCAATGTCCTTCTTGTAGTGAGGGGCTCAAAACTGAACACAATGTTCATGGTGCAGTCTCATCAGCCACCGAGTACAGGGAGACAGTGACTTCCTTGGCCCTGATGGTCACGCTATTTCTGATACAGGCCAGGATGCCATCGGCCTTCTTGGCCACCTGGGCACATTTGCTGGCTCATGTTCAGATGCTGTCAATCAACATTCCCAGCTCCTTTTCCTGCAAGTAACTTTCCATTCTCTCTGCACCAAGCCTTTGGTTGCTGTGGCCCAAGTGCAGGACCTGGCACCTGGCACTGTTAAACCTCATCCCGCTGGCCTCAGTCCAGCACTCCAGCCTGTCCAGGTTCCTCTAAAGAGCCTTCCTGTCTTAAGGCAGATCTACACCTGATCAACTTCATATTATCANGAACAGCGTCAGAGGCTTTGCTAAAGTCCAGGCAGACCACATTCACAGCCTTTCCTTCATCTACTAAGCCATTCACCTTGTCACAGAAGGAGATGAGGTTAGTCAGGCAGGATCTGCCTTTCCTAAACCCTTGCTGACTGGGCCTGATCACCTGGTTATCCTGCATGTGCCAGATGATGGCACTCAGGATGATCTGCTCCACAACCTTCCCTGGCACTGAACTCTGTCTAACAGGCCTGTAGTTCCCTGGATCCTCCTTTCAGCCCTTCTTGTAGATGATCCTAAAGGTCTCTTCCAGTTGAAACTATTATATGGGCATCACACTTGTTAACCTGTAGGTCCCTAGGACCTCTCTGGTGAGCCAGGACTGCTGGTAAATGGTGGGAAGTGTCTTGGTGTGCACTTCTGCCAGCTCCTTCAGTAGGTTAGTAACCATTTCCCCTTGGATTATGGGGCTTCATTACACATCCTATCCCTGTACTCTGTCTCAGGGGGCTAGGTACCTGGAAAACAACTGGTCTTAGCATTAAAGACTGAGGCAAAGATGTCACTAAGTACTTTTCCTAAGACTTTTCCTCATCCTTTGTCATTATGTTTCTCCCTGCATCTATATGGGATGGAGATTCTCCTTACTTCAACTTTTGTTGTTAATGTATTTATAGAAACAGTTTTGATTGTTATTTTGGCAGGACCTCACTGGTATGCCACCCCATACTAACAAGCCAGGTTTTATCCACTTTCCCTTTCAAATCTAGTTTAAAGCTCTTTAAATGAGCCCTGCTAACTCACAGGTTTGACAGTCTCTGGCATAAATCCAGTTAAAAGTCAATTCAGTTCTCCTTTGGTAAAGTCTGAGTGGGAACTTTGCCATTCATTTTTGTAATGGCAGAAAACAGTCCTGCCTTTTTTCACCTTGTTAGTAACATATCTCCCAAGGCACTTCCAGCTGAAAACATTCAAGAAATCCCTCCATTACAAATAGAAGTAGAGAAACAAGATCTGAGCAGTAGTGCCTTGGAGACAGCAGCTTGCCAGCTACTCATGTAACTGTCTGTAGGGCAGAAAGAGACACACTTCTCATGAAAATTCTGGCCTGGGAACAACCCAGAATGTACAAAGCAATGATTATAGTTAGGCCAGGAGGATAGATAGCAATATATATAATTCATCACCAGAGTGCAGACTTTGGAAGTAAAAGGATTTCATGTCAGGAAAGGCATGCTTGCCACTCTATATTTTAGTTTTGAGGGCTAACTGGAGCTTTGGTAGTATCTGCATGTCAAATACACCATGTCAGCACAAGCTAGGGTTGCATGACACATGCTGAGTGTCCTAATTATTTTACTGACATTGGTAAGGACTGCAGCAAATCAGGAGCTATTGAAGAAGAAACATATATGAACTAGTTTACCAGTTTTTTGAACTGTTAATGATTACCCACCCTTCGTTATGGAGCACTCTGAGTAGCATAGCTGGCATATCTAATCATTATCTAATGAATGCGTTCAATTCTGTTTAGACTGAATCGCTAATGGGAGGAGGTGGTGTTATAGTTATACATTAATTGTGTCCACTGTGGAGTGGCTAATGCCATCAGTCTCTGGAGTTGGAGCCCTGCCCCTGTCACGGCTAGGATGCTGCACTGGGCAATTGCCATCCCAGCACCAAACCAGTGCTACTGTGGGAAAGGAGACAGACATGAAGGCCAACCCAAGTAGGGGAATGGGAAGTCTAGGATGGCTGGGTGAGTGGAAAGACAGGGAGGGAAAAGGCTTAGAGAAGATTGCAGTCAACCTGGGAACAACTGACTTTGAGTCCAAGGTCATCTTTTATAAGCCACAGAGAACCACAGAATAATAGAATGGTAGGGTTGGAAGGGACCTTTAGAGATCATCTGGTCCAATCTCTCTGCAGAAGCAGGTCCACCTAGATTAAGTCACACAGGAACATGTCCAGGCAGGCTTTGAAAACCTCCAGAGCAGGAGACTCCACAACCACTCTGGGCAGACTGTGCCAGGGCTCTCTCACCTGAACTGTGAAATATTTTTTCTTGTGTTTAAATGGAACTTCTTGTGTTCTAGCTTCGTCTCATTACCCCTAGTCCTGTAACTAGATACAATACAAAAAAGTGACATCCCAACCTCCTGACTTAGAAGTTGAGAGGCTTCAGTAGCTGATGAGGTGTTGGATGGATACTCTTCAAATATTTCTTCTCTGCAGGAGGCAGTTAACTGGTGATGGGGCTGACTTCAGCTGATGAACATGCTGTCTAAAATCAGGGCAGGTACTGAATAAACA
Organism: Urocolius indicus; assembly: GCA_013401255.1. Classification (NCBI taxonomy): domain Eukaryota; kingdom Metazoa; phylum Chordata; class Aves; order Coliiformes; family Coliidae; genus Urocolius; species Urocolius indicus. The sequence continues at coordinate 209,670 of WBNH01005459.1, forward strand.
GAGGAGCCCTTTTGAGCTGCTTTTTGGCTGCTCTTTAGTACTGGCCTGAGACCTGGAAGAGTATCTGTAGGGGCTGCTCACAAAAACAGGCAGAAGACACCAGGGCAGAGAGGCTACATCCATGCATTGCTCAGTCAGTTTCTGTGCTGTGCCTGCCCACACCATGTCTGACAGGCTATCTGCTTGTAAGGGCTGCTCAGCTTGGAAATGCCTTATCCCAAGTGTAATATTTCATACACATTCTCGTAATTCACTGAAACCCTCTTTGCTCTTGTGGCAACTAGCCACCTAGAGGTATTTAATCCAAAAATAAGTGTCGTAGATTATAAATAGCTCCTGCACACACTAGTAACTTACGCCAAGAAAATATTTGATGCGGTTCCTGAAGGAAGAATCACTAAGGCAAGGCAGCTTGGTTCAGTAAAATGCCAAAGCATGCATTAGTATTTCCCCTGTTGTTTGGTAGAAATGATTTACTGTCAGGCTCTTTCCTTCGTTTGCTCTTTTTTTCTGACTATTACATTTTAAGCAGGAAAATAGTTGACCTAACTTTAGTAAGGAGCAGTTGCAGAGTCAACACATAAAAATGTCTTATTTTCTGAAGTATTGAAATTATCTTCACCTGTTTGAGAACTCAAACTAAGCAACTAAGCATCATTTGGCTGATACTTGTTTTTTCTGTATGCCTGCCTTTTTCTTGTTTTCTTTCTCTTCTCTCTCTCTCTCTTTTTTTTTTTTTTTTTTTTGGCTGAAGCGTGAATCTGGAAAAGCTATTACATGATACATAGCAAAAAAGAGAAATACAGTTTCCTGGCTGCAAAGGACATCTTAGAATTATGAGAACAAAGTAATTTTATTCTCTAGCAGTTTAGTTTTTCCAGAGCTCTGAGATGCTGACCATTGTTAAGCACTTTAGTAGAGCCGATTGACTTCTTAGTTTGTCTTTCACAAGTACTTGGATCCCTGTTATCACAGTGTCCTGAGCTCTTAACGACCTTACTCTGTATTGCCATCAAGACACCTGGAAGGTGTTTGATAGGAGAAGGCATGGAGGGTCTGAGGCCTAGAGACTAGAAAGACTTGGCATGTCTGATACCTGATGTCTTTACTGGCAATGTGAAGTCTCTGTGTCTTTGGGGGTCTGCATCCCAGTGGCTTACCAGCAGATGGCTGCACCCAGATCTCTGTTCCTGGGGCCCTATGAAGACTGGCACCTCATGTATTCAGTATTGTTGGTGAGCTCCTCAGTGGAACTCTTTTGTTTTGTAGTGGTCACTAAAGCTGTGAGCATCACCACTGGAAACCCATAGTGATGAGTGAGGGCAGCACTCAAAACACCAGGGCAGCTCAGCACAGCCTCTGTGTTCAAAGAGCCACGGGGAGAAGGAGGAGATTGTTTTCAGTTTCTATTCTCAATAGTTTCCAGTGCAAATGCCTGCAAAGGCAATACAGAAGGTACCAAAGCCATGCTGTGGTGTAGATGCAAGCTCTTCACAGCTGTTGTTAAGCTGCTACAGGCTCTTTCCATGTCCTGCTTTGCACGTGGGGCAGCTATGATCAGACAGGAGACCATGAATTTTCAGTTACTAGTGTTTCCACTTCTCAGAGTTACTATCACACCTTTGGGTCACAATGTAGATAACATGTGGATGGAGAATGGGAACAAAACCATGGGGCTTATCTCTATACATGCCCTTCTCCTTCATTTAATCTAAATATTGCTGTAAATTTGTGCAATTGGTACATGTAAGAGGAGAAGAGGCCAGATGGCAAAAGGCATTGTTGGTGCTTAGGTGAGGGTATAAGGAGTTAGTCATATGTTTTGAAAGACACTCTAGAAAGATGCAAAGCATGCAGGAGATCAACCCTTGTTACATTAAAGGACCTGCTGAGGGGTCAATGTGAATGTGTCTCATTCACATGGTGTAAAGCACTCACAATTTCTTGCCAATCAACCTTTTAGTGATAGACAAGGATTAGGACACTTTTAGCCTGCAGTCAAACCAGGTGTAAATTGCGTGTTTTAGAGAAAGAGGTCCTCCTGGAGGCAAAATTCTGTGTTTATCCTAGCAATTATCACTTCAGTAAATGGACATTTGAATGTGGATTTTCCCTTTTTCTGGTAAGAAAAATATCTTTCCCGACATACTCCATTTCCTTCCCGCCTGTCCTTGATAAACTTTGAAGTCTCCTCAATCCATCCTTGCTCAATGAAAATGAGCACTTTACAAGCTCAGAATAATGTATTTTCTTTTTTTCCCGTGTCATCGATTTTCTTTCCTACAAGTGTCCTGTGCCACTATCTTAAACTTCTTCATCTCTGACCATCCACTGTAGGGATGAGGCCAGAAGCAGTATTATTGCTCTTGAAATAGGCACTAAGAAATTTGAGTAATTTCATACACCTGTCAGCATCAGCAGAACTACATAGCATTCACTACTGATCATGGAGGATACCTGGAGATTAATTTTCCTGCAATGAATTTGCCAGAGCCTATTTCTGAGTAATTTATCGTTGATTTGTCAGAGTGGTCAGTCCTCACAGAAAACAGTCTTTTATCTCTGACACAACCAGCATGGTTTTAATGGGAAGGGACTCTTTAACTGAGACAGTTTAAAAACACTTGCCTTTTGACCCCTTTCTTTAAGATGTGATTGAATGTGTGGAGTGTTTTTGCAAGGAGTGCAGAATAAATAAGCAGTGAGTGAGCTGTCACAAGCTGTGGAGTGAAGGTCATATTCTTCTTTTTTTCACTTGTGTTTTGCCAGATTAACTTCAATGAAATGGATGACTGGTCTGAATTGAGCCCATTTCTGTGATGAGTTACATGTGTTGCACCAAAGGGCAGAGTGAAGCTCCAGTAAAAGCTGTGTCGTTTAGAAGAAAATCAGAGGAGGAGGGAAAAAAGAGAAGTATCAGTACTAATAGAGTGAGAAAAACAGAGTACAGGAGATGAAAAGCATGAAACGTACTGTTACTTCCATGGCAGGGAAAACTGTGGTGTCAGTGCTAAGCTGTTGCTTCCGCTGTCATGCCAGGTTGGTTTTCAGTTTAAATAATCTGCTTCAGTCTATGAGTTGAGGGGTTTTATGTTTGGGTAAACTCTATTTGCCCACTTATAAATTACATGCAAGTTTAAACATTCCTTCACCAGTAGATTTGGAGGTAAGGGTTGAAGAGGGTTTGTGTGCATGCATGTGTGTCCTGGCTTTTCTAATCAGGGCAGGTGTAGTTAGGATCACAGGAAGGGCAGATTTCAGAGTCTGTGTCATATCCATACATCTCTCAACTTACCTTGCACCTGACTGTGTGAACAAACACTCCATAAGTATCAAAAAAAAGGATTCTGCACTCTCCAAGAGAGCTCAAAAATGTGGGGATTTCTATCCAATTGCATCTGTGTTAATGCATCTGCCACAGAAGATTGCCCGTGGATCTGCAGGAGCTCCAGCCAAAGAAAATACAGCTGGGGGGAGATGCCACAGCAGGGGCACATGTACAGAGTCTCCAGGCTGTATTTGTTTTGGCGCAGGCTCCAAGGATCACCGTGAGCAGAGCAGTGTGCTTCCCCCCATGTCACAGACCTTCCTCAGCTTTCCAGCACAGCTTTGAATATGGGCAGCACGTTACAGCAACACTAAGGTGAGCTATTAAAAGCAGATTTCACAGGTGTAACTGCAGGTACCTGAGCTGCCTTGGGCTGTGCCGAGCTGCAGCTGCAAACCAGATGCTCAGTAACTGAGATAACTTTCCCTCCTCTGCAGGTGGGATCACAAATGTCAACCTCTCAGGAGGCTCCATGGGCAGGGACCAGATGACAGAAGATACCTGAGCTCATTGTGAGTTGTTGTGGATGGGTCCATAATAGACAAATTTTAGTTTAGCAGCTCTGGAAGAACACAATGAAATTAACACTGCAGTGTGCAGCACTCCTTGAAGAAATCCGCAAGTAGGAAACTACAGTTATGTACTTTATAATGCAAAATATACTTGTTAGGTATAGAAATGCACACATTTTCAAAAGTACAAAATATCTTTTACATTTTGATACTGTCTTTAAGGTCATTTTTTTGCCCCTCAAAAATGCCTTAGACTTTTCTTTCCCACCTTTGGTCGGGTTTGCTTATGTAGAGATTAGGTCATGTTGTAGACAGCATACTGAGGTTCAGAGATTAGACCCGCATGCCTAGTGGTATTTAGACTGCAAAAGGTCTGAGACTACATCATTTACCCAAGGTCACACGAGCAGTTTGAGACAGAGGAAGTCACTGAAAGCATTTTCTGCACTGTTTCGCATGCTTGTGTGCATGGGAATTACATGTGTGCGTGTGTGTGAACATGTTGAAAAGCACATTTTTGGACGGTTGCTTTACCCATTCTCTTCTGATCTTTTCCACATATGTGCCTTCATGTCTTACTACTGGAACATCTTTCCCTGCATTTGCAAACCATTGGCTGAAATTGATACACCTTGTTCTTCTGTGAGCAGTATTCCATATCCTAAAATAAAGTTTGCTAACTAACCATACATGATTAAAAATAAACAAAATACTCTTCAGGTGTAAATGTTCAACCTACACAGATTTTTCACTGAAGAGTCCTCTTGTTCAAGCCTGTATGTCTAGTCTCTGCATTTTTCAATGTATAATTTTCTAAGACAACCCCCTCACTTTGCTGGATGTCCATCGTGATCCAACACAGAGGGAAGTGGGGGATGTTAGACTCTGGGCTTTTACAAGCTGTTTTGGTGGCATGCACATGCAACAGTCCTGAGTGTTGCACTTTCCTTGCCAGAAACTTGCATGCTAAAGCAGAGCTCCTATGGCTTTTTTAATCAAAGGACCACCAAATTTGTCTGGGAAATAAAATGAATGATTCCCAAGGACCATCTTCCTCAGTGTTTCCATCATGATATGTGGGTACAAACAAAAGAACAACTACTTCAATTCTACTTCAGTTTGGATCATCAGATCTAGCTTCCTACCTATTCTATTTATTATATGCACTTGTGAAAAGTGATAGATATGAGGGCATATCTGTGTGCATCTGTCATTAAAACACGATTTCTTGGTCAGTGACTGACTTAGCAGTCGTACGGGATGATCATCACAAGAGCATCAGCTACATTAGGTGGAAGATCTTGTAAACCTCAGAATCACAGGGACTTTGTTCTAACTATTACAAAGACTGAGTAGAAAAGATTTGTTTATCTTGCTGTCTGTGCACTTAGAGCTATGGCCCAAGCCTTGCCAAAGGAACCCAGACTGACAAGAAGCACAAATGCACGTCAGAGATCAATGATGCTTGATAGCTGGGGATGCCATGGAAGATTTTACATTCTTCAGCTCTAATCTCTTATAACAAAATGGAATTCAAACCTAACCCCCAAGAAAATAAGTTGCCTCTGGTTAGTGTCATGCCATGTCCTGTGTATCTGTCAGGATTTGTTTTTGGTGGATTAGAGCTATCAATTACCTATTTTCTGCTTGGTCAGCAATACTATTGTTTTAGTTGATATTTTCAAAAGGTGTTTATTTTTGCTGCTAATCTAAGATGAGCCCTGTAATTATCTGTGAAATGGAGGAAGCAGTCTGGGGCAATTCCTTTCTGTAGCTGTGATGCTCTCTGGAGGTAATGCCTGATGGCAAACCGTGGCCTGTTTTCTGAGGTGCATTTTTTCCATGGCTGTTTTAAGAACAGATGCATCACGTTTGTACTAGCTCCTTCCTTCATTAACATGTTTTACTAAACATACCTCTGACAGAAAACAGAGACTTATTGTCTCCTAGATGGATTAAGTGCTATATTAGCATTTGTGATGAGAAGTATCTTCTCTCTGCCTCAATATTTTTATTCTATGCATATTTTGTGGTGTATTTCACAGGTTGAGCTCCAGAGGTAAGATAACATCTAGGTAGAATAAATGAAATATTTTAACTTTCACACCTTCTTATCTTTTCAAGATAAAACAGAGAATGGCTGGAACAAAGAGACATGAAGCACAACTGCCTTCTGCCAGCCTTTTAGCCCTTCTTCTCCTACTACTCTCTTCTTTGCCACCCAAACAAAACTAGGTGCTGCTGTGACCATACCATTGTTTTCACAGCATCTCTCTCTACTCTTTTCCTGCTCTGACAGATGTTCTGCTTACTGCTCTACCTACCTTTTTCATGATGTAATACCTGTTTAGACCTAGGCAGACCTCAGCTACTGCTGCAAGGCTTCCTGACATATCTTCATCCCTATTCTCTTCCCTAGTTTTCCTCTGCTTCTTCTATCATCTTATTTCCTGTCCCATCTCTCTTTTCCTCACTGTCCCAGGTGTGCTCCTTGTGTACCCATGGATCATCTCTGACACTTTCATTCTTTACCTTTGCTCTGCCTATTTACTCCTTGCTTCACTCAGCACTTTATAGACCAGGCAACTCTGTTAATCACAGAGAATTTAAACAGAAATTCCATCTCTCTCTAGGGAGCTAGATANTTTTTTTTTTTCTTCTGAGACAGAACACTGCTTTTGATGCCTCCTGGACTTCAAATGGCATGGGAAATATCTACTTATTCAAGCCTGGATAAGTGTTTAGCATCTGAACTTGGATTGTGTGGTATTCCTTGGAAGTACAAGTTGGATCTAGTCAGGTTCCGTCTGGAAAGGAATCTGGTTCACAGATGACCAATATGAGGGCTTTCAAATCTCTAAAGTATCCCATGTCCAAGATGTTCTTTAAAATCTCTGTTTTTTTGTTTGTTTACACCTTCAACTTTGCTCTGATCTCCTTGAATATGTCCATGCTGAGAGCTGGAGATCTGGTACTGCTGCCACCAAGGCACTTGATGCAAACACAATACTGTAGCAGGATTAAGACTATTTACAATAACTGGTTGCTTGCTTTTTAATCAAAGCAAGAGGAAAATGTTGGTTGTAAATAGATTAAGAAAAATAACAATACATACCTCTGAAGATTCCAATGAAACATCAAAAAAAAATCCCAAAACCAGACCCTGTCTTGAACATGATGGTCATAGCACTTTTAAAGGTAGGAATAGGAAGCAGGGAAATATAACCTTCTGTGTTCAGGATGACCTCCAGACTTCTCTGTACATTTATACTGTGCTTCCAATAACAGCTTTAATGGGGGTCTGTGAGTAGTAGGATAGTATAACTGCTCAAGATCTTGTGAGCTCCTCATGGACATAAATGACCTTGGTGTGTTTCTAAAGACTCAGGGGTGCCCTGCACACCCTATTCTCCTTATATTTTACAGTGTGCAGAAGTTTTGCCTTTCCACTATGGAAATGGGCTTTTCAAACAATCTCTTTGGAAGCAGTGATCAAAGTCTGCTTCTGAGCTATGCCACTTACCAGCAAAATCCAGAAAACAAACTTAAATTTGTACTACTAATTTAACAACATTGTTATGAATGAATTGCAGGAAACAATGCATCTTCCTACATAAACAGTATAAATAAAACTTCTGATAAGCAGTTTACTACATTGCATTCCTCATTCTTTTCTTTGAGAGTGTTCCAAAATTTAGCGTGCAGCTTAATCAGCTTCATACGGGCTCGAGTTGGGCAAGTCAAAACTAACACGACCCTGCACAAGGAAAAGCGTCCCTCGCACGAGAAATCACATTCTGCTTGTTTACTATATACGAGAACAATCCCAGATCATTCCTTCCCTGAGGCAACAGGAACATTTCAGTGTTTCCTTAACCACCGCCACCCTTCAACACTTTCCAGGAAGCAAGCCATGTTCTCAGGATGGCCCTGGCTGCATGGCAATTAAAGCTGAGATGAAGGTGATGAAGCAAAAAGACAAACCTCTCAACTTTAATCTGCTCAACTGTAACAGGGTTAACACCTGCAAAGTACAGCACTGTTTAACCTCTGTTTTCTTCCAACTATTGATCACGCTTAAACTTCTTATGTATATAAAACTTTGGACTCTGCTTTGGCAAAGAGTTGAGTACAGGATCAGCTTCACCTGCAGATTACCTCATTTAAATTAACAGGGCTGTTTGCATGACCTAAATAAACACATATGTAAGCTGATACAATATTTTTAATTAAAAAGATAGTGCAGTATGTTGATACAGTGCTATGTGGGTGGCAGGCATTAAAGAAAAGGCAGAGAGCCTAGTTAAGCAATTCAGGCAGTGAAACAGATCTGCATGGAACAGCAAAAGTTCTGGAAAAATAAAAACTTTCTGGAAGTATACTTGCGCCAGTCCTATATAGGGATCCTTTTAAAATCAGAGTCCTTCTGAAGTCATGACATTTTGCTCTGGGCTGGAAACCATCCAAAGGATTTCATGTCTGTGCTCAGGTATGATTCAATTTCTTTAGAAAACCGAGCTTTTTGGAGGGCCCACTTCTGAAACATGTTAAATTAAATCCTTTGTTATCTACAGACAGACATCACAGGGGTTACAGTAGTGCAAACCTCTCTTCATTTCAGACCTTGTCACTAGATACTTTTTACTGGAATCGGGAGGATAAAGAATATGATGCGGAGACAGGTGTCTCCTGAGCACTTGGGTCCAAAGACCCAGGTCCTGCTTTTGTTCCTGTTATCTCCAAATCAGGAGTGGCTGGCTGAGAGAGACAAGAGCTTATCCCTGTGAGAAACACCCGAAGTTTTCTCTGGCTTTGGGACAGCAAGTCCAGCCTTTGCTTACTCATTATTTGTATAAAGGAAAAGAAGTAATTACAGCAGAATAAACATCTACAACATCCTCTCAATAGTAAAAGCAAAAACAAGCAAGGAAAAAAATGTGCCATCCAGAACTCCTTTTCTTAGTGAAGCACAGGAATAGAGAAAATAATGCAGTGGCACCTATAGCAGAAAAATACCTTGAAGCTGGCAGCTCACAGCACGCACAGCAGACCATGGTGATGGCAGATGCTGCGCAAGTCAGGGAAAACTTCTGACAAGTCCCAGAATTTCCCAAGTAAGTCTATCTATCATTAGCCTTCTTCTGGGTACCGGACAACATACCAAAGGGATTAACAGCTTAATTGTAGCTGATTCATAGATGGGGATCTGCATTTTTTATTTATTTATTTTGGTCTAGGGTCTTCCTGTTACAGATGGGGAAACTGAGGCACAAAACAGTGAAGTGACTTGTTTGACTGTTGGCTGTGGCAGGGTAGAAAATAGAAGGGAGGTCGCTCAAATCTTCTTACATTCCTTTAGTACTTCTCTGCTGGCTTAGTAGAGGAGGTAACATTTGTTACTTGCATATCCCTGGCTTTTTCTGGCTGCAGTCATTTGTGAGTACATTCTGTTGCTCACGTTCCCCTGATTTTTCTGTCCCTAAGGCGTTATTTACACTACAGGTGAAAGTGCTTGTAAGGTTGATTTGCACACCCTCACTTCCCCTGAGCCTTTCACGCTTGTTGGAAGTTATGTGGCAATCAAAGGCAATGCATTGGCCAAACACTTTCCAAAGTCATCGTCGTTTTGCAGATTTGCTCTCCTGGTCCCAGGCAGTTTAGCCGTGAAAACAGGATATGGTATAGCGGGCCAGAACTGATGCACGACTTTATCAAGGTCTGTTGTCGTTAATCTCCTTTTTATGAATGGCAGGGAAGTGGCAGCCATATACAAGGATAAACAGCCGTCGCAGCAGAGATGCTTTGAACTGCTTTGAAGAGATTTAAGATAAAGGCGAATCTGGAAAGCATCAGTGATGACGCACCGTGAGCCACTGATCACCTCCGCGGTTTCCGACCTTTCTATCCCTTTCTGCCCCGTTCACCCTGGGGCAGGATTCCCCCCTTCTCCCCGTGCTCGCTTGCGGCCAGGGGGCGGGATGGCGACCGGGACAAGGGGCGAGGGAGGGGAGGGGAGCGGTGGAAGAGAAGAGGGGTGATGCTCCCTCACCCCCTGCGCACATCTGCCACGACGTCGCCACATCTGGCCGCCGCCGCGCGTTGCCCCGCCGCGGGGCCGCATCTGCCGGCACATCTGGGCGGGCGCAGCCCCTCCCCGCAGGCACATCTGTCGGCGGCGGGAGGCGGCCCTCCACGGGGCGGGAGGAGCGGCGGGTCGGCGCAGCCCCGCCGCCGGCCCGGGGCGGGCAGAGCCGGCGCGGCGCGCAGGGGAGAGGCGGCCCGATGGGGCGGCCGGCCGGCAGCCTGGCCCCGCTCCGGCTGCTGCTGCTCCTGGCGCTGGGGCACGCCTGGACCTACCGGGAGGAGCCGCAGGACGGCGACAGGTGGGTGTCTTCCCCCTCAACCCCCGCTCCCGTGCTCCCGTTTCTGCGCGTTTCCCACCCGCCACCTTCTTTTTCTTCTTTCTCCCTCTTTTCTTTTTTCTTTCTTTCTTTTAATTTTTTTTAAACATAACTCGACTCCCCGCCTTGCAGGGAGGTTTGCTCCGAGAACAAAATCGCCACCACCCGGTATCCCTGCCTGAAACCCACGGGCGAGCTCACCACCTGCTTCAGGTGAGCTTCGCGACCGGGGAGGACGAAGAGGGGGGACGGGTCGGCGGACTCGGAGCCGTGGGGCACACGCGTGGCCGCGGCCCGGGCCGCGCTGCCCCGGAGTGTAGGTAGTGCGGAGGGAACACGCGTGTCGGTGTCAGGAGCGGGCATCTGTTTGCCTCCCCTCTGGTCTGTGCCAACTCACCCCGGCATTTCTTCCACCCCACGCAGTGGGGAACAGATAAGTTGGGCACATCCCTCTTGCTTTCGGCATCTCCCTTGGCAAGTCTCGCTGCTGCCCCAGTGAAAGGTTTTAGTAACTTACTGCAAATGTCACCTCAAAGGCGTCGCTGCATGTGGTTTTGATTGCAATACCTTAGCTGTCAGTCATGATAGAGTGAAAAAAGCATCCTCTGACCTGGATGGCTAGGAGGGCATTGGAGCTGTATTTGCATCAGTTGCAGGATAATCAGGGATATCAGCCGGATTCGTGCCGCAGCAAAAGACGTTTACATTTAGGTAGATGAATCATACCCTTAGAATGAGTAACTTCTTCAGCAACCAGCTCTGGGGCAGACTTTGGCAGAGGCTTCTCAAATTAAGATGACTCCAACCCTGAGTTTTCTCTTTTTTTTCCAACTTTTTATTTGAGAAACATCATCTGTTTTTCAGAAGAATTTTAAAGCTGTTTTAATTATGACAAATGTCCAGAACATTTGACAGCAGATGTGCTTCAGGAGAAATATACACAAAATATGAACACACTTATTACTTTACTGATGTCCTATGATTAATTTCACCTCTACAGATGAGCTGGTTCATCTGTGAATGCACCTTCTTGTGAGAAGATGTTACTTTGTGCTCTGCCGGTGTGTGTATGCCTGCATGTGGCAGAGAACCACTTGTGTACACCAAAAAGATGACAAGGCACATTAGTGCTTGTGAAAAGTGTTACAGAGATCATCCATTTCATCTCATCATGCTTTCAGTTTGACATAATTACCAGAGAGATGCAGATACATGATGCAAGCAATGTTGCCCCTCACTGCTGTGCTTGAGGCTGGTCCATGCCCTCCAGCAGCCCCAGACACCTAGAAAGGTGTCACTTCTCAGCAGCATTAGCATCTTTACAGTCCCTGGTAAGATCTCTGTGGGGACTGGAGACCACCCTTCTCTGCTTCCCTTATCTCCGCTTTCCTTTCCTGATGAAAGTGAAGCAGAGCCTGTTCATGAGCGGCTTTGTAGGACACAGCAGGATGCAGCACTTTTTGGATAGAGTCAGCATGCAAATTTTGCAGAGAAGGAGAGTACTTGGTTGAAACTGTAGTGTTTCTATGTTTTGGGAGCAGAACACTGACGTGAACGAGGTTGTGCTGAGTGGGGAGTTACTGAAGGAAAAAAAGACAAGAGCAGGAGCTGCATAAAGCATTATACACATGACTGTCTTGATAGTTACTGCATGTCCCAAAATCCATCTAAGCAAAGTGGATATGCTTTGTGTGTAATGAATGAGGACTTCATAGGCACCACTGGCTGCTGTGGGCCACCATGCAAAGAAAGCAGGACTCTGGCTGCTGAGTCCCACTTGTACTTTCTTTCATCCTTGCTGAGGTATTTCTGACCTTTGGGCTCTGGTTGTGCTGCGCCCTCTCTCCCTCCTCAGGCGTCTCCCTGCAGAGTCTGAAGTGGTATTCACCATCCAAAACCATAACTGACTCAGAATGAGCATGTCCCAATCACTGTATTGTGGTCTACATAGTTTTGGTTCAGTTTTTAAATCTTTTCCATACCTATGACTCCTAAAAAAAAGGAAGAAAAAAAAAAATCATGTAATCGTGTGTTTTTTCAAGGTCTAGGGTCAAGTGAGGAGGGCTCCATCCCCCACCCTGTGAGTTCTCTTCCATGATGTCAGTATGCAGAAGAGCAAGGCAGTGTCTCTGAAATGGAGGCATGCAGCTCAGCAGAGCAGCTCTGTCTGGAGGACATACCTGTGCTGGGCTGCAGTCACTGCTGGTCCTGCCCCTCGGAGGTCTGCCACGCTCTGCCGTGGACCAGCAGCATCACCCACTAATGATGGTGAACCTTAGTGGAAGAGCAGCATCACCTTTGCTCCTGGTAGCAAGGTGTGCTTCCAGCAGGCATTTGGGATTAACCTTGGCAGAAAATGTTTTAACTTAAGATTCATTCATATTCAAATTTGAGACTGAAGCTGTAAACAAGATGACTGGAAACTTGCAAGCGTTGACTAATCCTGTGGTGCCTCAAGGTGCATTATGTTTTATAGGACATTCAGGTACTTTAGGATTTGGTTTCCAGCTCTGGAATGACAATGAACATTTAATAAACTTCAGCTGGACAGAAACTTATCTGTGGCTTTAGGGAACTTTCACTGTAGGCTTCTGAGAAACTTGATTTTGGTGTTCTAACATTTATTCTTACAAAATTTCAGTTTTATCTTGCTAGACTTTTTTTCATGTTATTTCATAATTACAACAGTTATGAATACACATTGCTAGAGGTAGTTTAAAAGGATAGTTGATGTTAGCTGGTGTTTACTATTAGTGTACACACCTAATTTATTTTCTAGGTTAAGTACCTTTTTGGGCAGAAATTAAACAAACTGACACAATTTTTTTCTCATGTCGTAACCTGTCAGGCATAAGGCAACATGCACCACTAGTAATGATCTGCTAGTGCAATTAGTTAAATAAAATGCATTGGAAGTCGATGTCAAAATTGCTTTTCCAAAGCATAAATTCTTAACTGAAAGCAGTTTCATCCTTTTATTCCTCCTGCTGGAATTTTTCATGAAAATCAGCATGTTTGCAGAGCACTTTAATAAAAATAGGATCTTTTCATCACCAAAAAAAATTTCTTGATTTGTGGTTTTTTTTAACCAGATTTACTCTTGAATAAAGATGTGCCAAATTGAGGACCAAGCCAAAAGCAGGGCCAAGCACTGAGAAGATATTGGCCTTTTTCCCTGTGTTCATAGCAACCTTGTACATAATTAGATGTATTTTTCCTTTTTGAATGTGTGCAGTCCAGCCCTTGGCTTAGCTTGATTTGTATTTTTTTTTTTAGAAGTTCTGTGTATTCATTTTCATAAAGAGTACAGAGGAGCAGTTGCAAAAAGCAGTGGGAACTCGTACAACATCTTTTCAGTGCAAATCTCATTTAAACGCTTGTATGTAACTGCACAAAGTTACATACTAATGGCCCCATGCTATAAGTAGAGAGAATAAATTCTGCAGATTAGTTGATAATGTAATAATTCAGTAGGACTTTGAATTCCTACTCTACACAAAATTCATCCAATCTGATGACATTTGGATGGAGTGAGAATATGAGGCCTCAATTGCATGTTACTGTCTTTTCAAGCTGATTGAATGTGATGTTAGCTTGTTTCACTCTCAGACTTTTAACTTTTGTTAAATTACGTGAATGTTGCTGCATTTTTGTTTCCATGTGTTACCACTTGTATGTGACAATCCAGTTGTTTGTACATCTTAGCAGCAGTCCTTTTCATTACAGTCTTTCATTCAATTTCATTTTAAACAATGCTACTGTACATTGTTTCTGTGGTCCAGAAGGAAAATCAAGATCTGGAATAGGCATCCCCTTGATTTATCCTGATTGTGCAGCTGTGTTCTTGTAAGGGGATGGTAGTGGTTATGTCACGTGGAAGTTCAGGAGACTTAACATCTAATCTGGCTCAATTTGTTAATCGGAGTTGCTCTCTTTTTAAAAAAACACCAAAACTTATCACCTAATAAACTGTCATGTATCAGGAGAATTAAATATTATGTTTAGTTAGAATTCAGAGAGAACAGTGAAAATTATTCAGGAAGATAATGCACAGACATTACAGAAACATTCGCTGGTGAGAAGCCAATTTGTCCATCACCAGTTGTTGTTTCAAGCATGAAACAGGTAGGAAAATGAGATTATTTATATCTCCTGATTGTGCAAATCTCTTTGTCTACTAAACACTTAAATATTTTAGGAAATTGACTTGAAATAGATATTTTTTTTCCTTTTCATAAACTTTTGATAGAAATCAAGGGCTAGCATTAAGGAAACCAGCATGCATGAATCAGGCAGATGAAAATTTGAACCTGGACCTGCATAGCCAGGGAGAACACTTTAGCCATTGCTTTCATGGGCTAAGGGAAGGGTTATTTGTCCTTTTTTTTTCAGCTGCAATTGTTCATCTAATTCCCTCTCGACTTGCAAGTAACACTAAATTAGTTGAAGAAACTTATTTTTACTACACAAATAAGTCTATTGACTTGGTGAGAGAACTTATCTCTCTCTCCCTGACATCCCAGTGAGCACTCTTTATTTCCTGCATTTTTTTGCTGGAAATTAAATGTCTGTGTTCCTCCAGGAAAGTATTATACCCTAATTCTATGTATTGTATGTATGCTAGGACTATTCTTTGACAGAATAGTCCTAGCTAATGATGGTAAATATGAGGCAATTCTCTATATGTTCCACGTTACATATTTACATGTTCTATGCACCATCTGCAAATAAGCCCCGTGTTGTGGGGCTTAAATCTTGGCTTAGAACTGGGTAACTTTTTTATAGTGTTTCACAATCAAAAGATCTCTTACATAGGATGAACAGGTTTTAATGTAAGTTGTTAGCCTCTTCATTTGCTAATTAGTAGCTACAAGTATTTTACAGGGGCTCTTCCTAAGTTTCAGATTTTAAATTTGGCTGAGAAGGATCTCTCTGCCCATCACAACAGAAAGACAACTCAAATGTATTGCAGAAGAGAATGAGTGTATACTTACACCGTGCTTAATTTTGATGCTAACCAGAGATCGCGTGCCTCAAAAAGCATTTCTTTTCACCCTTGAATGCTGATATTGCTGGTGGAGCCTACTATTTTTATAGGCTGTATCGTTTTGCACATTCTTTAAAGATAAAAGTAATTGCAAGTAAGCTAGATTGTAGCTGTTTCACAAAGAGCAGCACTTTCACTAATATGCCCATGGGGACCATGTGCAATTCCTGGTTCCCAGATACTTGATGAGCATATTGCAGAGCTTTCCAACAGGAAAAAAAATTGCTGTATATGATTTCGAAGCTTTCAGCTGAAATAAGCAAGGATGACTTTTTGTCATCTTATCTTCTGACTTCTTTTGATTAGAGATTTCTTTTTGATTGTTGCCATTGTGTCTCGTCTCTGAAGTTTTGCTGACTGTTTCAGTTTGAACAGAACAGAAAGAGCACCAATTGATGTATTATAATACAACAGTCCGAACAAAAAAAAATATCTGATTATAGCAAAGTACTGCTTAATCTCCCACTATCTTGCAGGCAAATGTGCTCCATGCTAGAATTTTGCTGAAAAATTACAGGAGGATATGATTTTTAATTTTGTTTTGGTTTTAGGAAACTAAACATATACAGCAGCAGTAATTCCAGATCTGCCAAAAGAGTTCCTTTGCATTTCAATAAGCTAACGTTTATTCTTTGGCATGTAGTTTCATTGGTGAAGTGCCACGGTGTGCTGCTAACTCTGTGCATCACTCAGGATATTATCAGCATCTAGAATATGATCATGTAAACTGTGAGCTCTCCTGAAAAGAGCTGCAGCAGTGCTATATGGTGATCAGATTGAAAATGAGAAGTGTCAGAACTTAATTTATTCATCCTGTGAAGAAGCCTGTGAATATACATGTGGTTTTAGGCCTTTTAAGCTCCATATCAAACCATCACCGTGTGCCACATCCATTGAAGGAGTATTGTTCTCTCGAGTTTTGCTAGTACTAATTCTCCTAATTCCTTTACTAGCACAGCATTTATGAAAAGATACAAAAACCATTAAGTGTTCCCCTAATCAAGAGGTTTTTGTTGTCTGTTTTGTATATACATCTAAAAAATTCTTCCTGGAAACTGCAATGAGCAGGTAGACTTTTGTGCACATGAATAAATACAATTTTGCTGGAGTACACCGTGTTTTTACAAAACAACGTACAGTAGGATGATACTGAGACATATTTTCCTAGCTTTCCTAGATGTTTTTTCTCACTGTTGCTTTGAAAGTTACACTTTTAAGCATCATTCTGATTGCAGTCAATCATTAGTTTGATTTCATTTGCTATGATTACCAAGGTAACAGATTGATTGCACTTAAACTTGGAAAACATTGTGTAGTATCTGCTGGTTAAGAGTAAGACTAATGCCACACATGTGTCTGTAGGTGTCCATACATTCGGGTGATTGTGACTTTCTAGATCACTTTCCTAACTCAAGTGCTAAGGCTCTTTCTTAATTCTTGCTGAATTTTGGTCAGGTTAGAGGCACTTCAGATCTCAGCAGATGTGATTGCTGCTGAGTGGAGTAAAGCCTCCTGCAGTAGAATGCAAGAACTGCTGTTTGTTTACTGTGCAGTGTCTCCTCTGTACAGCCAATTAATTCCAAAATGAACCAATATAATTAATGATCTTTCAAAACATTGCTTAATTACTGTGAGTGGTGCACTGAGGTAGGACGTGCTACAGTTAAAGGATGAGGTCTGGCAAATGGCTGTTTGTGTAGCCCAGAAGTTTTTGATGTTCACATCAAAGCAGTTTGGAGAAATTTAGAACTGGCAATCCAAGAGCTTTATGATAAGTGCACTCCTTGGTGATTTAATCGATAATGAAACCCAGGTGCGTTGCATTATGGTTTTCATCTGCAGAATATAGGGTTAAATATGAACTGACTTTCCCGGGCATGTCATGTAGCTCAGAGGCTCCAGACAAACAAAATAGTAGCCCCAGGGCCTCCCCTGGCTGATACGAAATATGTAATAAAAATAGGCCTCCAGAGGGAATATGACTTTTGTAATTATCCAAAGTATTGTATACGCTCCCTAAGGTCAGGCTGCTTTGTCCTTTAAGAAGTGATTGCAGTCTGTCCTGCTAACAGCAAGACATTATTAATACTTGTATTGCTGCTGTCATTGTGATAGAGACCCGTTGAGCTGGGACTGATTGCAGTCAGGATGGGCCAGAGAGAAAAGGCCGGAATGGAAGGGTAGAAGTACAGAGCAGCAAGAAAGAGAAATGAAAAAAAAAAAAAAAAAAAAGAGGGCATGGGGCTGGCAGAAAAAAAAAAAAACCACACCAAAAAAACCAAAGACTATAGACATAAAAAGGGAAAAATTCTGTCTTGTTGGTGTTTTGTGTGACAGATACCTGTGTGATACAAGGAAGGTAGTAACTCCTCAAAGAATTTTAATTTAAATGCTTCCAGGCTTCTATTTAAGTAGAACAAAACATCAGCCAAAACCAAATGAAAACACACACCCTGTAGAAGATGCCTGTTCTCCCAAATAGACATGGAGCTGGTGCTTCTTCCCTTGACAGCCTCTCTTCTGCCTTCCTTCCTCAGTCTAGAAAAATCTCTTTCCCTCTCTTTAAAGTTCAAGTCTATGTAGGGGAAGGAAGAACACCTTTCAGGCAGATTCTTAAATTGCCGGTTCAGTCTTTGCTCAGTTCAGATTGCCTTTGCTCATCATCACAGCACAGAATTACTGGAAAGTAGTTGAACAGGAAATATGTAAACTGTGCTTGGAAAAAAATAGATTAGGCTAACTAGGCATCTCAGATAAGATGGGTTTGCTCATATTCTGCTGTGAAAACCACTGCCCAGTACAAAGGGCATGTGAGTGGCAGATTTCGTGAGATTTCTGCTGTGTTTGCCTGTTCTTCTGCCATTGTATGTTCGGGAGAGCACCTGCTGTGTGTGAAACAAGGTCACACAAAGCAAGTATATGCAAGAAACCTGATCTGGCTGGTTTACAGATGTGTGGAGATACTGTACCTGGGATTTACCACATTTTAGGCTGCTCTCGCTCTTGTGCAATGCCGGTCATTTCAAGTACATGTGATTTTGTGTTTCGCTGAGATTGTGCTGAATTCTCAAAAGTCTGGAGTTTAATCTTTTGGTTTTGTCTCCACCACAGGGCCCGAAGTACTGAAATGACTTTTCTCTATTTGTGTGAGTCTTTGCTGAATGTTCGGTATCAGCATGACTTCAGCTAGTGCTGTTGGGGATGGCTGAAGGCTCATTTTATGCTAAGTCAGTGACAGGAGAAGATCTTGCCCTGGAGACTTTCACTCATGTTGCTTACATCTCCTACAGACTCATACTGGCCACTGCAGGATTCCTCACTTTAAAATTCATGTTTACTAAAAGACTGAGTCTCATGCCTACCATTCAAATAAGGAGAGCTGACTTGGATTTACAGTTAAAAAACCTTTCCCTAAATTCCACTCAGAGTTTTTTCTTTCATTGTCCATATTCTGTTTGCTTGGTTTCAGTTTTCAAACTAATTGTGGACTCTTTTGTGAGCTAACAGTAGCAGATATTACTCTACTGCTCTACTTTGCCATTTTTTCAATGTTTTTCCAATTGTATGCAGAAACAATGGAGAGCAGAATCCATACAGTGCTGACTTGGTTTCTTCTTGGCTGAAGAAGAGAAAGCAATTTACATCTCCTTAAGGGTAGCCCAGCTTAACAGTTGAAGAGAAAAATAATTTCAGTTGCAGACAGTAATCTCAGACCTTAATTGTGTTTGGAAAATCCTTCTTGCTTTAAGAGTGTTTTCCATCATGTTGTGTTAATTTCACTGTTGGTCCTGGTTCAAAAAAATGAAGTATGAGACTGTAAAGCATTTAGCATACGTCCAGTTATTGAAAACATGTACTTCTGGGTTTTTTTTGTTAAACTTAAGTTCTAACCACTTGCATTTTAATTGATGATATATGCTGGAATTTAAATAAGGTGAAATACACAGTGATGAAGTTTCACATATTAATATTAGCAGCCGTTCAGTAGTAGATACATATGAAACAGATTTTTTTTCTCTTTTCAAAAGGACTGGGAGCTAAAGCGATGTGTACGTAATGTTTTAAGTGGGAAAGAGTCAAAATCAAAGCTATAAGTTGAGTTTTCTAAATGGATTGTTCTTGGAGAATGAATAAGCTTATTATAAGTCAAAGCAAGTTACACTACAGAGAGAGAGAGTTTGGAGAAGTGTAGGACAATATTCATCAGGGTTTGCAAATGTGTGAAAAACAAGAGTCTTTCTATGGTGAAATTAGTGGTGCAGAGTTTCCTGCATAAAAGAGCATCATTCATGTTCTCTTGATAATTTCACTACCCTCCCTTGAGGGTGAAGGCTGGCTACCTAATTCTCCATAACAAAACACATAAGTCCAAGAAGTTATATTTTACAGCCTGCAGAATTGATGAAGAAATATTTGAAGAGTTATCACTGTATTTTATGAGTAATGGGTAAATGCTGGTAATTTAGACATTTTTAACAACATATCAAAAAAAGTATGCTCAGAAATAATAGAGAACAAATAACTTGATTGGATGCAGTATTTCATTGTACATAGCTTCCTGCCCAGAGCTCCAGTGTCTCAGTGGAATGTTACTATCTCTGTGATCACATTCAACACCTTTAATATATGTTGTAAATCTGACATCTTGCCTATTCAACAAGATGTTATTATCATACTCAGTTTTCCTTCTAGAGTTTATTATCATAGCTGCACCAAAAAAGCAGTGTCGTTTCCTAAACATTGCTCTCTGGAATTGTGACAAAACCCATCAGTTTAGAGATTATTGCCTTTGAGAGTTGAAATGAGTTATAATTCAAACAAAAATAGCCAAAGGGAAAATATTTAAGCTTTATAATAGCATCTGTGGAAAGAGAAAAAAAAGAAGTGAAAATGGGGGTGGAAGGTCTTTGGTAGATCTTAGTGGTTTAGAGGCGGAGAGCAAGAGAGAGGCTTGAGGGACCAGAGCTACTGTTTGGTAAATGCTTTGTCCTCCTGGAAATACACGCTTTTAACTGTAGGTTCCTAAGGCAGGAGCAAGGAAAAGTGACAGACAGATGTGCTGGCAGTCTGGGCAAATCTCTGTCTGCTGCTTGGAAATCAGCAGCATGATGAATCCAACTGTGGTTGGGCCATTGCTCTGCATGGTGGCCCAGGCAGTCTACAGGCAAGTGATGCTTTAGGCTATGACTCTTGCAGTGCCTCAGATTTTGGCTTCTTGATCTCTTACATAATATGCTGCTAGATGGGAAAGGGTATACTTTCCTGGGCAGATGTAGAAGCATTGTTTTGATATATATTTGAATTTTAAAAGCATAGTAGGTTTTTTGAATTTGTTTTGTTTTTCCTGAAGAAAGTGTATGTTTACTGCACTGGAATTCCTACACTCTGGAGGCCACAAACACATAACCAGAGAGCAGTTGCTGAAACTTTTAAATTTTAAAAGTGAGAGATGAGGAACCTATAGCAAATGAGTTATTGTTTCCTCTTTTCTTTTTAATTTTATGGAAAAATTCACATTTCAAGCTTTTCTGATTTTAAAATTAAGAAACCCAAAATGGAAATTGATTAAAAATTGAGAACATGGGATACATTTGTGGTTTTTTTACCTTGTCTTACTTGCCTTCTAGCTTGTCTAATAGCAAACCAGAAGATATGAAAAACAATACTCCTAGTTGTGTTTCCCTGCCCACTGTCACCCATCGACTCCTCACATTTCTTTCTTCCAGACAAAAACCAGTACATTAGAGATGACGAAGGGAAACAAGAGACAACCTGACACCAGTTTTCAGACCTTTCTGTTAAGAGCCCACTTTTAGAGTCTAGGTTAAGTCTGCTCTCTCTGTATATGATCAGTGGGCAGAAAGGGGAAGAGTCATACTTCAGGCCAAGTTAACACATCCTATTTCCTCTTAGTTTTAAAACTTCTTAAAAAGAAATGAAAATTTCACTGCATTACAACCTCATTGAAGAGCCTTACCCACAGACCTGCATTCCAGATATTTTGCCTAGGTTCAAAGTACATTCAAGTAGATTGAAAGTACATTAAGAGCTACTCCTTGTAGCTGACCTTAAATTAGGTCTTTTTCCTGCAGAAATTTATCTGTATGGCACAGGAGCTCAAGAAAAGTGCTTAGTATCCATTAATGTGTTTGCAGGACTGATGCCTTCTTGATTTTTCTTAGGAGCTCACCTGTGTTAAAGAATGTCTCTTGGGCACTAAAGGTGCTGTAGGAAAAGATTTGCGGATGATTGTGTTTCCATAGCTCTGCTGACTTCCCTGGACCTGTGTCAAAGTATGTCAGTTTGGAAATTCTTCTTTGCAATTCTTCTTAGCATTCCATGAAAAAAACAAACAAACCAGCAATGCAGAAAATGTTAAAGCAGATTGAATGCATCTTATCAACAAAGCAAGTTCGCTGTCTGACTTTCCAAGATGAGTTTATTGGCCAGAGTCTTATTTGTGCTGTTTGTTGTCCTTATGCTGACCCATATTTGAGTTGTGGTTTTATTGTACATGCCTGGAAGGGTCCTTGATGGTGACCCTCCAGATTTACGTGAGTGGGAGCACAGCGATCCTGGGAGGCAATGTTGTTTAACCTTAGGATGGACTTGCCAGGAGTTGAGTTGCAGTTTTAGAGCCTGGGTTAAATTTCTGCACTCCTCAAGGAGCTGTATCATACCAAATTCTGCCTTCAGTTACCCAGGTTTACTATGAGATGTCAGTATTAGCTACTTCTCCTGCTATAAAATGGAGGGGAAAAAGTCTAATTTATGCCTCACAGAAAAAATAACTTGATAGCTTACGCTGAAGATGTAGTATTCCTGTTATAGCAAAGAAGGTCACCATAAATCGAATCTTCAAACAACTTGCTGGACTTTGTTTACATATGGTGAATTGCTGTTATTCTAGTTCAATAAAATGCTACTGTTTGAGATAAGAGAAAAATGTCTCCTTTTTAAAGTATATTTTTTCATATCCACTCAGAGACAAATTAGATTTTTGCATGTTTTCTTATGTTGCAAAAATATCTAGAGTATTTCCACAGTGGGATATGCTAATGGTACATCACTGGAACATCTCCAGTGAAAATAGCTGTGGTGAAGTGAAAAGAGCAGCAGAAAACAAGTAGTCAGGAGCAAGAATAGCTAACACGTACACATATATTTATTTAGACATCGTTACTTGCAAAATGGACTGCTGGATATTTTTAAGTACCAGGAAAAAGATACTTCAAACATTTTCATTGACCTTACAGCTATTACAGTTATAAGTTGTTCCAAAGAAAAGAAAATTGTTCCAAGAATTTTTCCTTAAGGACTTGACAAAGATTTAGTGCAGGACAAATATATCTTAAGGAAGAAAATAGAGAAGAAACTCTCCTATGTTCAGATTCCTCTTAATTTTGTATTAAGGCTGAAGACCCTGGCTGTATTCCACGTTGTCCAATTTGTTGCTTTGTTCTGTAGAGCTTCTCTTTTGGAAAAATAAAAAAGGCCAAGCAAATACAGAAATCATTTTATTAAATGCCATCTTGACCTTGGTTATTGGAAATATAATGGCCCAAGGATGAAAAATTACAGCAAGAGTTTCTTACTGAAATCCAGTCTCAGTGAGAAGATAACTGTTTAAAAAGATTCAATATCCTGCCTGCTACAATGGAAATTCTGCACTCCTCAAGGAGCTCAATCCTCAGTCCTGCCTGCACATGGAAAAAAGCTGCAAAGCATCACCAGAGAAATGGAAAAGAACATGTGATGTCTCACTCTCGAGGCACACAGTTGGTATTTGCAGGAAATACTTGAGAACACGAGTGGTCCTAATCATATGCTAACATCACTGATTTCCACATTAGCTAAACAGGGCTGGTGTGGGCAGAACTGGACCATGAATCCTTACATCATCCCAAGCAGCCCAGGGAGAAGCCGAGGCTTCCAAAATTTGGATTTGGAAGTCATGTGTCAAATGGATGTTCTGCAAGCTGGCTATCAATATCTTTGTTAATCAGGAAGGATTCTTTGGAGGAGCAGGACCTTGATAAATACAGACACAGATGCTAGCTTATGTTAGAAATACTTTTCATTTGAAATATGGCTGAACTGCAGACTTCAAAAAAATTCAAGTGTGTTCTTGTTGCTAGAGACAAAACAAAGTTGTTTGTCTTTGAAGATACTTTTCCATCTGTTACCTCATAGCAGGATTCCCCATTCAGAAGACCTTCTGAAACCTTTCATGATATCTTTATGTAGTGTAACTGTTACATTCTTGGAGAGAATAATTTTTTTGGCACTCTTCTTACTGAAGCATCAGTTTTACAAGCAAATGGAAGATGTTTTTAAGTTATTGATGGCAGCTATAAAAATAAGAAGACACATAGAGCATGGCAACTTATTTGCCAGCTTTACTCAGACTAAATCCACTATCTTTAGAAGATTTTGAGAGTTGCAGACACCTACTGCCTTTTGTTTGCATTGGTCCTGGTAAGCCTTTATTGCTTATGTTTTCAAAATAATTTCTGAATTTTTATTTCCTGATTAAAAAGTAAATTTTCAACAATGTATTTTTTCTGTTAAATGCTCTGGGGTTGTTCACAGGCTACAGTTGGATGGTCAGTCATTCCCTTTACAAAGACAATGTTTAGATCGAGGATTAGCCAAAGAGCCCTTATTTTTTCTTTTTACAGCAAATAGCTGGAAATCATAACAAAAGGAAATTATTTATAAACTTACCATCTCAGCTGTTGAAGTTAGGAAAGTCCTGGCAATGTTTTAGCTCTCTGTGATGGCAGAGCATGAATTATCTGGAAGAAATTTACATTGAAATATGACAGCATATAGACATAAAAATGCTGCATTAACCACTGTCTCATCCAAGGCCACAAGAATACCTTTTGTTTGTTTTCTAGTGCCTGTGAACAAAAAAGGTAGCAGGAGTGAAAGCCTGTTTTGTGGCACCAGTGCAAATTGGATGTAGCTCCAATCATTGGCCTTGACTGAGCTTCTCTAGATTTATGCTGCGCGAAGTGACAATGAGAATGAGATATAGCCCCTGGAATCTAGCTTTTGTGAAAGCTGGGGTGCTGAGGGACATGGTTTAGTGATAGGCTTGGCAGCGTGAGGTGGATGGTTGAACTTGATCAGCTTAAAAGTCCTTTACAACTGAAATGATTCTATAAGATTTTGGTTCTGTCCTTCAGTTCTCTTCAGTAATTTGATTGTATTTTACAAGGAATCATGTAACTCAGCTGTTGTGTGTGAGCAATTAAGTTCTGGGTTTTTAGCACTTTTCTGTCTCATCTTAGATTTTAAAAGTTATTTTTATTGTGGGTAATACGGGATTTAAAACCAAAAAAACCAAACCAGCAAAAAACCCCAATAACAAAACAACAAAGTACATCAATCTCACTTTGTTTCTTCCGTAATTTGTATGGATAATCAACTTTGGGCTGCTAGTAAATAAATAAATAGATCAAAGATATACAATTTTAAAAAAAAAACATTGAAGATCTTCAATGGACTGGTGCATCTTCACTCAAAACTATAAACAGGCCTTTGTATTTGTAGCCTTGTCAAGATCAGCTTATGTTTATTCTCAGCCATTTGATGCCCTAGGGGATAGATTGGCAAACCATTTGGATGCTTCACTCCTTAGATTTTGGTAGGAGTCAGGTGCCTACATATCATCTGAGGTCCTGTCCTCGAGTGGAGAGTATGTGGAATAAAATACTAGTAAATATCAGCTAATTCATGTGTGTGGTGGCAGTTTGTAACTTACTGAGGTGAAAGAAACCCCACACCTTACAAACCTTGTTTTAGAATATGATCCATTCTGTGTTCAATATCTTTGTCAAGCCAACTAGGATGATGTTCTGTCTTTTCTCACTCTCAGATCACTCTTTGAGTTCTTCTCTGAATCCTCCTGCTTTTATCAGCCTCCCTGAACTCCAGAGAGCAGAAAAGAGACTTAATTTTAAGATTAGGTACGCTGCTTCTAAATGTCAAGACAGAACATGCTCTTTTTTCCTCGCCTTGTTAATTATTGAATAGTCTCACCAGAGGTTTTTATTACAGGACTGTATTTTCTTTGCTACATGTGTGACTTGAACTCACACAGTTCTGTACAGAAAACTGAAAAGTTGTCTCAAAGCTTCCTTTTTTTGTTTGCTTGCAAATGTTTTAATTTTATTAAACAGTGCATGGAGTAAGCAATAGAGATGGAAAACACTTCAGCCTTATCAGGAATCTGGGGAGAATGTCTAAGTGTCCCAAAGTGGGAACTAGATATTCCCAGAAGACAGAAGCCCTCACCAGCACCATGGCACAGCAGGGTTACGCTGTGCTCCCCACAGTCCCTTGTACGTTGTGCCTTGTGATAAGTGTGAGAGGAAATTAAAGACATGGATCTGATCACAAATGTAAGGTTGCACAGATGTTGAACAGAAAATTAATCCCGGATTGTTTGCATGCTCCTTGTGTATGTCGATTGTTTAGCTGACAAAGCTGAGACAGTGTATTCTCTGTTCATGTGGGAGGTGCTAGTGCTACCCTCATGTCTAGCAACCCATCAGCTCTCAGGCTCCAGTCGTCCTTACACCAGCTCTACACCTCACACTAATGCCTGTGGTTCCACCACCGATGAATTCTGCAGACTGGAAATCCTCGGTCTCACAAATCATGACCTGGTGCCTTAGATTTGGGTGCTCCTTCCTCGCCAGCTTTTTGGCTGGGCTTTCAGCTTTGTTATTGAAAGTGGTGAACGTGGGAAATCTTATCTCTTGTCTGAATTACTTCCATAGCTGTGCTCAACATCCTGTGATGGTGCTGTCTTTTTATGAATGTCTCCCTTGTCATTGTTAACACGGAACAAATATCCCTGGAAACAAACAAAACAAGGAAATATAGAAAATATTTGCTATAAACCAGAATTGTGTTTAAATTGAAGGTCTTCCCAAGGAGCTTACTAATACATTCTTAGAGCAAAGCATGCTTTGTCTAGCCCTGAATGTTGTCTTTTCCTTCTGAATCCTGGTGGGATAATGTGGTGGTTTTTGTTTTTTTTTTTTTTTTTAAAAAAAAAGTCAGTGTCTTTCATTGACCTAAATCTTGGTAAAGTCTTTTGTATAGAATGATTTAAAAGCTGAAATAGAATTAAAATCTTAATGAGTGTGCACGAATTGTTGAAAAATTAAATTTTAAATTGGTTAACATTGTCATTTTGGAGCTTGGAGTGAAATGTTTGAGTATGCTTTTTTCACTACCTGATCCACAGATCTGAGCATCAATCATATAGAATTCCCAGGAATACACTTTTGGAGAACAGAACTTTTGCTCCTTATGAAGTTGTTCCAAGTGGCATCTTGAGGATTAGATGTCTTGAGACACGTGTAAGGAGAGAACTTTTCGTCTGGGTGCTACCTGCCCAAATCCAGCCTAGAGGCTGCAGGTATAGGCTGGAATATTTTGACTTCGCTTTCTTTCATTGGGAGCGTGAGAAGGTGGGTTGTCTTGTTTAGGTGATGCTTGTTACTGAACAGGAGCAAAGCAAAGACTTGACCTAGAGATTGACTTTCCAGTGACCCTTAAAGTTGGAATAACTGAGAAAGCAGCAGTTGCACCAATAAAAGGTTCAAATGAGGGTTGAGGCCTGAGAAAAGGGAGATTGTTACTTATAAGAAGAACTGAACCAGTGCCAGCAGAAAGCTGATACAGGAGCGACATGAGCGATACCATCTCCCCAACAGACATGACTGTGTTCCAGAGGCTGCAAGGTCAAACCCTGGGTTTGCTTAAGGGCACGTGAAGACAGAATACATCCTTTCTATACTACTGTAAACAGGGATCTGAAACTGGATAATTAGCATTATTAGAATGAGCTCTCAGCTTCATGGAACTTTTCTGTGTATTTATCAGTCAAGAAGAACAGAAAAGTCTTTGAAAAAAATAATTTCCACTAACCTTGAAATTACTCAGTGGCCAGAGAAAGGATGTGCCTGTATATTTCTGCTCTGTGTAGAAATAGTTCAATCTAGGTTATTTTTACTATGAATAGTATCTTACTACAGAGTGAGGAGTTACAAGATGAAACCAAGGCAAACACATCCCAGCCATCCACTTAACTTCCAGCCCAGCATTTAGAGCTCTTTTCTCCTAACCTTCTGTATTTAAGGGTCATTACCACAAATGCCAGAAGTTTTGGGGCAGCTTCTGCCCTTTTTATTATCTTTCGAAGTTGTTGGGACGTAAGGGACGGCTCAATCGCGAGTCACGGCAGCAGACCATCTCCAAAGGCATTCTGATTGTTTCACAGAAAGAAGCCCAAGCTTGCCAAATATTTGAGAGTTACTGACACATTTAGTGCTAGTTACAGTCATGAATACTTCTTTGGAAATAACCACCACATGGGTCGGCGTGGCTATGAGAAAGGTTCAAGATATCTTAGAGTAATGCAGTCACTTTGTGTACTTGGCTTCTAGGCACATCCCATATGGTGACAATTCTGTAACTTCATACATAAAACAAGCAGAATGGAAAAAAAATAAAAGTAAACAATTGTCATGGTTTAGCAAGGAGTTGCTTTTGCTTGGTAACAGGGGGAGCAGGTTGCAGTGAAGACCCGGTAAAAGTTTTTTAGACTCTCCCCCGACTCCTGGGTTCAGACCCACCCCCCGGCCTGGCTGGGCCAATCTGGCGCCTCTGCGATCACTATTTGAGGACGGGAATTTGAGGTGCCAGGCAGGAGGTGTAAGAGTGGTACAAG
>WBNH01005459.1:248166-265426 GCA_013401255.1 Urocolius indicus
GGAAGGAAGGAAGGAAGGAAGGAAGGAAGGAAGGAAGGAAACAGTCTGAGTCCTGAACCTGAAGCAGTCAATGACACACACACTTAAATTCTGCTCACTCAAGTTCTCTTTGTTAGCCTGTGGATGTTTTATGGAGTTGGGTCTAAAAACAACAAAATGTATGGCCAGGCCTGAAGACAAGATACATCACTGAGGAATGAAGAGTGTCATGTAACTTTTGTGAGGATAGCCTGTTATGGGCTTTTCTAATAACAGCTTGAAGCATGCCAAAAGTTAAAACACATTTTGATTTTTTGAAGTGTTTAAATAAAAAAATTACCATGGAAACATTCTGTGTTTAGAAAATATCACATTTCTGCACCTCTTGTTGCACCAGGTAGATGAGCAGCAATGGCAGTACCATAGACACTTCTCATCTGCCCCGTGGACCTGGGTTGTGTGATGCTCATTCTACTCTCTGTCACTGTGGCTTCATGGACAATCTCCTTCCTTTTCCTGTGCCCTGAGCTCTTGTTAGTCCCCAGGGATGAGTGTCTTACCCAGCCTGAATGAATGCACTTTGAATTAAATGCATCCCACTCACCGCCACCATGTCTCATGAGAAGGATGGAGAGTGATAGGGACATAGTCCTATCACATCACTAGGAACATGGTGTAAAGGAGGAATAAGTATGGAGTACTAGAGGCAAGAGAAATTGGTAGCAGAGAATACAAAGTACCAGCTCAGGAGAGGATCAGAATCATAGAATTGTAGGGGTTTGAAGGGACCTTTACAGATCATCTAGTCCAGCCCTTGGAGAGGCATCCCTACAGGAGGCACTTTGCTACCTGACACAGCATACCTTTGCAGCTGCACTTCAGTTCCAAGTCCTGGATGAGACTGTTAAGAAACTTGAGATCTTTCCAAGATTTCAGAGTAGCTTTGTTAATTCACCGAAGCCTTTGTTTAAGCTTTTCCTGTAACCCTTGAGTGCAGCATTGTTTAATTAAAAAAAAAAGAGTAAATATTTTGTGAATAGTAATAATAATAATTACTGTGTGAATTTTTTCACAGTTTTTAAAGGATCTGTCATTTGCCAAAAATAGTTGAGGCATTTACATAACTGAGCACCTTTTAAAAAGTTATTGTCTGCCTCATTGTCCTGGTCAGTTCAAATATTGAATAAATCCTGGGGCAGAGAAAGCTACATGACGTTGGAAGTTGTAACAGCAATGTGTACATTGAGATGAGTCTCACTGTTGTTGGTGAAGACAAGATTTTCAAATGCAAATCAAGTCTGTTTACTTAATTTTTGGGGTCTATGGCAGCTGACAGGAGTCTGACTCTTCTGGGATGGAGTGGGGAACATTTGACAAACTCCTTACCCAAGCGAGGAGCTGGATAGGTGCTTGACTCACTGAGGGTCAGCTTTCCAACATGATCAGGCATGGATTACAGGTTCATTACTGGCCACGTAAGTTGGCTTTCCTTCGACCATAAGGGCAATTTAGAGTCCTTTAAATAGACGGGTGCAGTGTGCCATGGGCTGCATGTCAGACTGGAGCAGAACCCACTGGGGTGTCACAGCTCCACACTTTCTGCTGTCTTAAAACACCCCTATGACAAAATACAACTCCAGTGACAGCTGTTAGAATGTTGTGGATTCCATTTTGTTGGGATGCCACCTCCTTATTGCTAGAAGAGGAGAGGGGTGCAGGAGGAAAACCATGTGGTGCCTGACCACAAGCTATTGCTGAAAACAGGACTGGAATAGATGGGTTTTTGTTTTGACCTACCTATGTCTTACCATCATTGGTTATTTTTGCTGTTCTTGTGACTGTTAATTTCCAGAGTAGTCTTTGTTTTACAGTATTTCATCTTTCTGGGCATTTGGAGAACACATGTATGTACTTAGTGAGGTGGCAGT
This sequence comes from Urocolius indicus, assembly GCA_013401255.1. NCBI lineage: Eukaryota > Metazoa > Chordata > Aves > Coliiformes > Coliidae > Urocolius > Urocolius indicus. The sequence continues at coordinate 250,074 of WBNH01005459.1, forward strand.
CTAATATGGTTTCCAAGTAACTTGAAGATAAAGTATACCTCGTAAAAAAAAAAAAACATGAAAGATCTGAAGAGCCAAACTGTTACACTTAAAAATGGCAAAACACTCCGAAATTTATTTTAATAGTTTGGATTCACTAACACATTCCTTTTATCCTTTCTAATCTTCTTGGCTTACTTAGAAGATTTCTACCCAGATTGTCTGTAACAAATTCATTCTACAGATGGGTTGCACAATTAAAACCAATTTTATTTTTGTTTCTTAGGCTTTCAGTGTTATTATGAAATTCAAGATTGATTGTTGTTTTCTAATCTTAATTATCATGTCATTTTAAGTGGACAGAGGGGTTTTAAAAATAATTGGGGCTGGGATGATGCCGAACGCTGCATCTAGATTCCTGGAGGATAAGGGAAGCTTTGAATCAAACAGCTGGCAAGTTTATTGGATAGAGAAAGGCCAGCACAGTGTTGTTAACCTGTGCAGATATCAACGTGAACTCTTGGCTGCTGTGGCAGAGTTGCACAATGCTGCAGTTTCATTGGGAATCTTCTGACTGAGGCTTTGCTTAACACCTGAGTTGCCGATACCTGTCTGTCTTGTGGAAAGGCTCTGCTTAGGGGAAGAAAGGGATGGATTTTTTTGTTGTTGTTTTAGTTATCTTTGAGCTGATGTCTGCAGAGAGATTCAAGAAAGTGAACTTCAAAGCCAAAAACATAAGTACCCTCCTCTCTGTGCAGAATCCCTGTGCCTGCTGCAAGTGACCTCCCTAATCGTTCTACATGCTACTTCAGGGTTGGTAGTACCCCAGAGATGCTGTCTCTGTGTCAGTCAAGGCGGTTTCATGGTTACTGCTGTAAGGGTGTTTATGATCCCCTCCCATCCCAATTCAGTGGGAAACTTAAAACACCAAGAAAAGTCTGTAAGCTCTGCTCGGTGCTAATGGATTCCTGGAGACAGGTGAAACCTATGAGGCTNCATCACTAGGAACATGGTGTAAAGGAGGAATAAGTATGGAGTACTAGAGGCAAGAGAAATTGGTAGCAGAGAATACAAAGTACCAGCTCAGGAGAGGATCAGAATCATAGAATTGTAGGGGTTTGAAGGGACCTTTACAGATCATCTAGTCCAGCCCTTGGAGAGGCATCCCTACAGGAGGCACTTTGCTACCTGACACAGCATACCTTTGCAGCTGCACTTCAGTTCCAAGTCCTGGATGAGACTGTTAAGAAACTTGAGATCTTTCCAAGATTTCAGAGTAGCTTTGTTAATTCACCGAAGCCTTTGTTTAAGCTTTTCCTGTAACCCTTGAGTGCAGCATTGTTTAATTAAAAAAAAAAGAGTAAATATTTTGTGAATAGTAATAATAATAATTACTGTGTGAATTTTTTCACAGTTTTTAAAGGATCTGTCATTTGCCAAAAATAGTTGAGGCATTTACATAACTGAGCACCTTTTAAAAAGTTATTGTCTGCCTCATTGTCCTGGTCAGTTCAAATATTGAATAAATCCTGGGGCAGAGAAAGCTACATGACGTTGGAAGTTGTAACAGCAATGTGTACATTGAGATGAGTCTCACTGTTGTTGGTGAAGACAAGATTTTCAAATGCAAATCAAGTCTGTTTACTTAATTTTTGGGGTCTATGGCAGCTGACAGGAGTCTGACTCTTCTGGGATGGAGTGGGGAACATTTGACAAACTCCTTACCCAAGCGAGGAGCTGGATAGGTGCTTGACTCACTGAGGGTCAGCTTTCCAACATGATCAGGCATGGATTACAGGTTCATTACTGGCCACGTAAGTTGGCTTTCCTTCGACCATAAGGGCAATTTAGAGTCCTTTAAATAGACGGGTGCAGTGTGCCATGGGCTGCATGTCAGACTGGAGCAGAACCCACTGGGGTGTCACAGCTCCACACTTTCTGCTGTCTTAAAACACCCCTATGACAAAATACAACTCCAGTGACAGCTGTTAGAATGTTGTGGATTCCATTTTGTTGGGATGCCACCTCCTTATTGCTAGAAGAGGAGAGGGGTGCAGGAGGAAAACCATGTGGTGCCTGACCACAAGCTATTGCTGAAAACAGGACTGGAATAGATGGGTTTTTGTTTTGACCTACCTATGTCTTACCATCATTGGTTATTTTTGCTGTTCTTGTGACTGTTAATTTCCAGAGTAGTCTTTGTTTTACAGTATTTCATCTTTCTGGGCATTTGGAGAACACATGTATGTACTTAGTGAGGTGGCAGTCTAATATGGTTTCCAAGTAACTTGAAGATAAAGTATACCTCGTAAAAAAAAAAAAACATGAAAGATCTGAAGAGCCAAACTGTTACACTTAAAAATGGCAAAACACTCCGAAATTTATTTTAATAGTTTGGATTCACTAACACATTCCTTTTATCCTTTCTAATCTTCTTGGCTTACTTAGAAGATTTCTACCCAGATTGTCTGTAACAAATTCATTCTACAGATGGGTTGCACAATTAAAACCAATTTTATTTTTGTTTCTTAGGCTTTCAGTGTTATTATGAAATTCAAGATTGATTGTTGTTTTCTAATCTTAATTATCATGTCATTTTAAGTGGACAGAGGGGTTTTAAAAATAATTGGGGCTGGGATGATGCCGAACGCTGCATCTAGATTCCTGGAGGATAAGGGAAGCTTTGAATCAAACAGCTGGCAAGTTTATTGGATAGAGAAAGGCCAGCACAGTGTTGTTAACCTGTGCAGATATCAACGTGAACTCTTGGCTGCTGTGGCAGAGTTGCACAATGCTGCAGTTTCATTGGGAATCTTCTGACTGAGGCTTTGCTTAACACCTGAGTTGCCGATACCTGTCTGTCTTGTGGAAAGGCTCTGCTTAGGGGAAGAAAGGGATGGATTTTTTTGTTGTTGTTTTAGTTATCTTTGAGCTGATGTCTGCAGAGAGATTCAAGAAAGTGAACTTCAAAGCCAAAAACATAAGTACCCTCCTCTCTGTGCAGAATCCCTGTGCCTGCTGCAAGTGACCTCCCTAATCGTTCTACATGCTACTTCAGGGTTGGTAGTACCCCAGAGATGCTGTCTCTGTGTCAGTCAAGGCGGTTTCATGGTTACTGCTGTAAGGGTGTTTATGATCCCCTCCCATCCCAATTCAGTGGGAAACTTAAAACACCAAGAAAAGTCTGTAAGCTCTGCTCGGTGCTAATGGATTCCTGGAGACAGGTGAAACCTATGAGGCTCTGCCAAGGTTTAGGGTCCTGTCGTGGTTTTCTGCCCATCAGGGAACAAAAGACCACGATTAGCCTCAAGTACCGAAGACTAAAGGATTGCTAAAGGGCAGGGAGGGCTTAATTGCCGCTTAAGGTGCAGGACAAAACAGACCAGGCTACTCGGCTTGGGGAAGAAAACAGAAAACAATTTAATACCAACTAAAACATAAAACCCCCAAAACCAGAACCAAAACAAAACAACACAGAATGGTACAGAGATGAAGAGTCCGACCAGCCCTTTAAGACCACCTGCTCCCCACCCCTCTCCTCTTCCCGGGCTCAGAGCCCTGATCCCGGTGTTTTATACCTCCGGCCCCCCTGAACGGCCCAGGGGGGCAGGGAGTGGGGGTTTCAGTCAGTCCGTTCCTGGTGGCTTCTGCCGTTTGTCTCACCTCAGGGCAAGTGGGTTCCGCACCAGTCCTCCTTGCAAGTCCGTGAGGTACCACACACACATGGCAGCCCTGCACGGGCTGCACCGACGCACATTTGTCCCAAAGCCCTGCACGGGCTGTACCGATGCTCATTTGTCCCAAAAGTTGCTGCTCCTCTCTGCCTCTCGTGTGGGGCTGCTCTGCGGTGCACAGGCTCTCCAGCATGTCCTGTGCCATGACCGCCTCCCCCACACAGTCTCTGGCCCGTCCGGGCACACTCACATGAAGTTGCTGCTGCTGATCCATAGGTTGCAGGGGTACCGGCTGCACTCTCACCACGGCTTGCAGAGGGGTCTCTGGTCTGATGCTCCATCCTTCCTCCTTCTCCGACTGTGGGGTCCGCATGGTCGCCTCCATCTTGTACCACTCTTACACCTCCTGCCTGGCACCTCAAATTCCCGTCCCTAAATAGTGATCGCAGAGGCGCCAGATTGGCCCAGCCAGGCCGGGGGGTGGGTCTGAACCCAGGAGTCGGGGGAGAGTCTAAAAAACTTTTACCGGGTCTTCACTGCAACCCGCTCCCCCTGTTACTAAGCAAAAGCAACTCCTTGCTAAACCATGACACGTCCAAAGAGAAACTGTGGGTGAAGATCACTCCTTTTCTATAGTTCTTCTTGGACTTGCTTGATGTGACACACATAATGACCTCACTCATTGCTAGAGACAGGCTAATTCCATCATGCATGTCATCATCATAAGTGTTGCATTACAAATGGCCTGCTTGTTGTTCTGCTTGTACAAATTAGTGTTTTTTAAACAGAGTTTCAACTGCAGTTTCACGATACAGAGTACTTGGTGGTACTGCAGCTTTCTTACTCTGGCTACAGCAGAGTCCTGCAGCTTTGTGAATTTTCCCCTTAAATGATGCATATCCTATTCTACCCTCCTTATCCCAGTACTGAAGTGAGCTGCGTGAGATAACTTAGCTAATTCCAATTTTTAGCATAAATGTGAACATTACCTTTGGGATGGCAAAGCAATATGGCTAATTGCAGAAGCTCCTAAGGTTACTAACACACATTTAAGGAAGACGTGTATGTGTGTGTGTGTGTTTTTATATACATTTAGCAAATTGTACACTAATGCCAAAGGGCATTCTGGATACTGGATGAACTTGCTGCAATTTGTGTCACTGAACTTAATACCAAGAAATATTCTCCCTTAACCCCAAATAACACAAGTTCATATTTAATTAATTCATTCTTATTATCAGAAGCATTTTAAATTTCAGCCTTCTGATTGTCATGCAATAATTGAATCTGCAGTGCTGCCCAAGATTAAGAAATCACTTTGTTATCTAAAAATAATAAGAAAAAATAGTTTGTATGTAACAATGACTATTTATAAAGACTTTAAAGGCGGGGGGGTGGGGAGGGGAAGAAAAAAGAAGAAGAAACGATGCATTTTCTGTGACCTGAGCCTTTGGTACTCACTCAAACCTGTTTGCATGCTGAGTGTATCCATTATACACTTTGTGAAATCTTTCATATAATCCCACTGTCTCTGGTCTTAATCTTAAAAAAATAAGCCTTTGTTTTGTATTTGACTCTAGAGGATAAAGAAGAGGAGACTATCTGCAGTGTTGTCAAACCTGGGTGGGCATTTTAATGTGCTTTGTACATTTTCCTGTGGTGTAAAGGGCATTTCCCACTGTGTGTGTGTGAGTCTGCTGGGTGTCCATTGTTTATATCCTCCTCTGGTGTTATCTCCAAATTCCTCCTCTTCTCTAAGGGAATAGATTTCTCTGCAATAACTTCTCTTCCAGGCTCAGAAAAACTGTCTTCTTGGGGCCACTGGCAAGGCACACAGCTCTACTCACGGCCTGCAGGGAGGCAGGTGTTCCTGCAGGGAGGAAGTCTCTATTAGGCTTTTTTTTGAGAAATAATAGGAGAATTGCAATACCTCAGGAGGGAGGGGGTTGCCGGGCTGCTCTGCCAAGGACAGACCTTGCACACCAGGTTGTGCAATCACGAGCCAAGTCTCTGAATAGTCTGAAATCTGCAGCCTCTCTTTCCACTGTGATTTTAACCTATATTTTAGGAGTTTTACTGTTTTCCGTAACAGAGCACTTGGGTTGCAATAGCTGAAGCAGGCTTTGTGTGCAGCTGTTTGTTGCTCTTTGTTGATGCAATTGGTGATGTCAAGTCCCAGTCTGTATCTTTGCATTCCTCAGGAGAGCAAGACACGTTCAGCTGTCAAAATATCACATTATGGTGAGGAGTAAAGAAAAGGCAACATTTGGTCTTGGATTTGTCAAAACTGTTGTTTGTCACCTATCCCCTCCATTTTAACTCTCAGTTCGAATAGCCTCCCTGTGCTCCCTGTGGTGCTGAAAAAAATGCAAGACCTTACACACTCTGTTATTTTAAGATTAAAACAACATTGAGCTGGCCCACATTATGCAACTAAGAATTGTACTTTGTAGTTCAGTGAGTTTGTAGACCATTAACGTTTTTTAGCTAACTACACACTTGGTTTTGTGAAATGACCATGGCTTGAGCCCTGTCATCACTGGTACTCCATAACATGGGTTGGGGAAACATTCAGAACTGTGGTCAGATTGCTGTGGAAGTGACAGAGGGATGGGTTACCCTGTGGCAGAAAATACTGGTTGCCTGCAAGCCTCTTGTCAACTCATTATAGATGTTTCTGTACCACATGATACAATTATTGTGCTTTTCCCAGATAATGGTGTTGTCATTGTGCCAGCAGAAAGTCTTTTAGACCTGCAGCTGCAGCTGGTTCCTGGGATCAGTCTGGATCCTGAGTTTAACCATTTATCTGGGTGATTTGGCCATGCAGGGCCAGCATCATAGCCCCATGTCCCTTCCTTTTCCAGGGACACCCGTTGGAGGATGATCCTCTTTTTATGAGGCAATTGAGGAAACAAAACTGCAGTGCAAACCATTACTAAAAAATATGACACTATTGAGGCTTACTAACCTCAGGAAAGCCAAGCCTTTGCAAATTGCAGAGGTGGAGGCTCACTGCATTTCACGCCAATGAGGACAGCAGAGGTGTCTCCAAGAGTAGAAGGAACCACTTAGTGAGGACATCAGCTACAGCTGTGGAATCAGTAGGAACTGTCACATCAGGTAAAGATGCTTTTCCTTGTTTAACTCGAGCAGGTTCTTTGGTTCTTATGCACAGAAACGGTCTGTGCCTGTTTGCAGGTGGACCTTCCCCTCACCAAGGTAAATGTACATGTGATTACTCAGGGGGCCAGGACGAGCAGGGTGCAGCTGCTCCATACAGCCCTGTTCAATGTGAATGCTTACTAACTCAGCACTTCGGCAGCTGTAATGCACCCAGTTGCAATGTCACAGCCTAAAGCACCACCTGAAAACCACCAGAATCACTGAGCTGGATGATGCTGATGGTCCACCAGTCCCAGTATGTCATCTTCACGAGAAGCCAAAGTCACTGTCCTAAATACTCTCCTGTAGCTTTTCCCCAATATTAAAGTATTTTCAACTCCGGCTCACAGAACAAGAACAGTTTCTATACAATCAGTAAAAATAATGGATTTCTTTTCCGTGACTTTGTCCAGTTTCCCCTTTGACAGGCAAAACTCTATCATCCCTTGGCAAGCAGCTCCGTGGTTCAAATAGTCACTGTGTGGGTAAAACATAACATTTATTTTATTTCTCCCTGGTTCTTAGTAGCTTCATCTGATGCTCTCTGATTCTTGTAATATGCCGTGGTGTAATATCAGATGGTACAGGCAACAAATTTTGAGGGGGTTTTTGAGAGTTTTCAGCTTGGCAGACTGCTATATGTTTTATGGACATTTATTTGGTAAAAGTTAGCCCAGCACAAGAATTCTTTCTGTGAAGTCTGTGTTTCCAATCCCTCATGTTGCTTAAATCTGATTTCTGGGACAAACATCTCTTGAAATATATTTTCCATTAAGTAAAAAGTTCTTCATTTGTAGTAAATTAGGAAAGAAATTATTGAGGAGACTGCCTACTTCTAGAAGCAGGGAGGTATTGTGGTCAGATTTAGCATAGGTGGATCTACACCTGCAAATCTGGAGGCCTGGCACAGGAACAACTGAGCACTACTTTGATTCCCAAAACTTCTATAGCTGCTTGCTATGACACTGTTAGGGATTTGTGCCAGATTTGCAGGCTTGCCCTGGCCACCTTGCACCACTGAAATGATGTGCTGCTCTCCTACAGAGGGTTCTGCAGCCCCGCTGGTACTTTCCATGCAAGAGCTGTAACCTGTACTTGATCTCCAGAAGTGCCTCAGATGCTTTGGGCTGACGTGGATCTCATGTGCTGGTGGCCCAGCTCCAGGGCTTAATTACCAGCCTTTGGGCAGTGCTACCTGTGGAGTCGTGGCTGGGGCCCAGCTCCCCACATGGGTCTAGCTCGGAAGGCAAGCACCTCCTGACCAGGCTCTTTTCAGAGGCCCCAAGAAACTGTTGCATCACTTGGTTTAGGCAACAAGCTCAACGTCACCTCCCTTTATCCAAAACGTGGCCCACAGGTAACTTGTAGCTTGCCTGGTTCTCATTCTTGCTGGTGGATCTGACGTTGCTGATGCCAAGGAGCAGCTCTTTAGTCATCCTTCCCTAGGCTTGTGTATCACCATGCTGGGGCAAGCAGGAAACATGGGAGCTTCTGGCCTTTGTCAGACTCCCAGAGAGGCAGGAGCCCAGCAAAGCAGCTGCCAGTTGGTGGGCTGGGTGTGCAACGACCCCCCTGCCCTGGGACAAATGCACAAGGGGGTTTGCAGAGAGGAGGCGAGCCTCCAAGTGCTGTGGAGCACTCTGGAGATGTAGGCTCGGCTACAGGCATTTGCTTTAGGTGACTTATTTACACAGCACAGGGATCACTGGATTTACCGATAAACTGTAGGAAAAGGAAGAGCTGGTGAAATGAAGGCTTCTTATCTCTTTGTGATGTGACATGCAATATAAATTACAGTTTTCAGCAAGTACTAATGGAGAGACTGTTCCTGAAAAGCAAAGGTAAAGCCTGTGAAGCAGGCTAAGCAGATGTGTGCTTTTTAGCTAAACTGTGGGTAAATTACTCCTCAGATAACTATTTAGCCTGGGTATCTGTAAACTGTGGACGTCATCTGGGTGGGAGGCTGAGAAAAGGGCTTATTTCTGTGCTTTCTGGGATGTCCTTGGGGTGTCTGTGAGAGGACACACAGGCTGGATGCTAATGAGTTCAGCAGCTGCTGCAAGTGGTGTTATTTTCCCACTGTCAGCACAGATGCTTGCTTGCCAGTCTGGGTGTTTTTAAGAGTATGGATACCTACAGTCTGGTGCCAAAGCTCTTTTGCTCTTTGTCGTTTTTTTTCTCTTTGTCTCTTCTGAGATGTAAACCAGTCCTGTTTTTACAGAGCCTCTCACTTTCTCAGAAGCCTTTCACATCATAGGCAAAAAATGTATGTTTTTTAAGCTGTAGAACACATCTTTTAAGTTCTGCTGATGCCTGACACTGACTTTGTCAGGGCGTTGTTACTCTTAACCGAGTGCCATAGGCATGGGCTGATGTGCTTACAGGGACTTTGAGAACAAGTCTCACCAGGTACCCAGATATCAGGAGTCTTTGTCTCATGTGGCGTTTCTCTCTTGTGGTTATAAAGAATAAGTCTCCCACTGCAGACCACGTTTTCCAAAAACCTCAGGAGCACATCCCAGTACACACAGTTGAATCATGTCTTTCCCTATACAAGAGTTAGCTTTTATTATTTCAAGTCTATTGCTACAGTATTAATGCTACTAGTTTATCTTTCTTGAGGCGGTGTAATATTTTCTTGGCTATGTACCCATCTTCCTGTGCAGCGAACAGATGTTTTCACTGGATTCCTCGCATCTCTGAGGTCTCTTTCCTGGATGTTTTACATTCAGTTAGAATTTATGAATGTGTAGAAGCTCCTTCTGGGATGTGCTGCACTTCTTCCCAGCAAGTTTCCCAGGGTGGTGGGATGTCTCTTGACTTTCTGGTGTCTCTCAGACTTACAGAATGTAACTTCCAGAATGCCTTGTCAGCCAAGGGTTTTGCCACCTTATGCAGCCATTCATTAACAGGCATTAATCATTATCAACAACCAAGGCAGGTCTTTATCCACTATCTCACTTCCTTCTTGTTGGAAATTGCGAGCTTTTTCATTTTCAGTGTTTGTTTCTGTTTTTTTTTAACTTCTCACTCCACAATATAACATCCAGTAATAACACTGTGAAAGAATGTGTCTGTGTCTGTGAAAGAATGAATGGAGCTGTTTTTTTGGTCCTTAATCTCTGAGCTCTGCTGTACCAAGACCTATGGGGGTTTTTTAGGCATACATATAGTGCTGTTCCTCTGAAACTGGTTGCAGTTTCTACCCTTCACTTAAAGGTGCAGCTTTTTGAAGGCAAATATCTGTCATCTGCACTGTGATGGGCCTCGCATACCTGCACTGGCCCATGAGTAACAGCAAGCACAGCTAATTCAGGCTGTTCCTCATATGCTTTTCCAGTTGAACATACGCAAACAATTTGAACTGAAACTTCACTTTGGCAATATTTGGGTAACAGCTCTGCATATGGGACAAAACAGTTTTCCACTACAGGATTACTGCATGGGACAAGTCCCTCGATTTGTTCCAGTTTGGCTTCAGAAATACGTTTTGGTCTAGTTGGTGAATTTCTAAAAATGAAGTTAAGACAACTAGGGCAATGGTTTAGAGGAATGATTAATGAATGTGGGTCCGGTTATAGCTGTTCTGTGCAGCTTTTTCATTATCCTAGTTATGGAATTAAAAAAGAAAAAAAGAGAAATTGTATGTTGTTTTACAGCACATGCCCAGAACTAATTCTTAAACTTATTGATTTAAAAATAAATGCTAAGCTCATGTGTTTACAATCAAATCTATCATTTTTAAGTGGATTTTTTTTTGGCATATGTTCTGTCTTTTTTTTCCCCCTTCTGTCTCTGTTTCTAGAGAAGAGTGTTATACGTGTTATGGAGAACATTTACACACGCTCAACACATCAAGTAAACTCAGCAAAGGGAGACATGAGCTGTCTGCACTGGCTGCACTCAGAGGATGTCACTTGGGCTGTCCTTTGCTGTCTGTCTTTTCTCTCACCTGGTTATGCTGTACTAGCCCCCACTTACCATGTTTTGAGCTTTAAAGTCATCAGGTTGGGAGCTTTCTTGGACTCAGTCAGTTTTCAGAGCTTCTCAGCACTCCTAAATCCCAGTTTGGAGTCAGAAAGACATGTACATGCTCAGCGCTGAAAAGACAGAATGCATCTTTGTCTTGTTCAGAAAAGTGCTCCATACATCTTTAGAAAGGAGATTGTTTGGTTCAGGAGTGGATCCTTCAAGCACAGTTGAAGATCTTGGATCTTTCTTGGCTTACCTACAGCTGCTGGGTGTCATTAGGCACGTTGCTTTGGGCTAAGCCCAAAGGGATTTTGGTATTGCAGTGGCTGATTTCTAGGCACCCAGTTACCTAATGAAATCCAGATCCTGAAGTCAGACATACAGATACGTCCAGGAAAAACAAAGGCACTGCAAGAGAAAGCACTGTGAAACTCTATGGGATGGAGGAGTGCTGTAAGAGCAAACCAGTGGGGGTTTACTTTAGGATGTGGCTCTGTGCAGCAGTGGCTGTGGGAAGTCCTTCCCTGGAGCTGGGTGCTTAAGGCAGTGCAGGTACCTTTCACAGTGGGGAAAGAAACCCTTGTGATGCACCCTGCATGACAGTGGGAAGTTTGCTTCTGGTGCTGGGTGCACTAAGGCTTGGTGATGGCAGGAGCAAGATATTGGTGCCTATATGCTGCGTGCCCCAGCAGAAAAGGTAGGACCCTGGGGTCAAACAGCAATGTTGCCAACATCAAAATTGGTGCTGGACTGACACACTGAGTCCTTACTTTTCTCTCAGCTTCAGAGGTGGTTGGTTCTTCTCTCCATCTGCTTTGCAAAAGACTGGGATGGATGAAAAAAACCTACATGGAATTCAGATATTGGCAAATTAGCGTCCAGATACTTGGCCTGTAAAGCTGTTTCAACGAAACTGTCCGTAACGTGTAATACACTGTCATTTTACAAGGCTGAAAAACTTCTTCAAATAAAAAGCAACCACACTGGCAAACAGTCTTCAAAGGTAGCAAATAATCCCTTAGGGGAGATCGGCTTTTGTAAGGAATTCCCCAGCACGAGGCTGGGAGATCTTAACAAACAAGTCCTTTTAAACTGCCATGTACTTTGAAGCCTGAGTGAGCATTCATTCATTTGGCACAAAAAGCAACAGTGAAGCAGGGGGGTGCAAGGGGTGGAAAGGCTTAGTCAAGGTGAAAACGAAGTTGGGTCTTTACCCAAAGCCATAGTGAGTACAAATGAATTGCTTCAGTGGAGGTAATAAAAGATATGTTATCCCACATTTAATAAAAAGCAACAGTGAAAATACAAAGAGCTCATTTCAGGCTTCAGTTATCTGATGTTTATTGCACACAGCCCTTTCTACCAGACTGGAGACTGAAGAAGTGCGTTGCTCTTTGAAGTGTGGGCTGTGTGGCCCACTGCCCGTTTGCTATTTTATGGATAAATCTGCTTAATAGGATCCACTTTCATCTTCCCAGTGGCAGAGGGCTCTGCTGAGGGGAGAGGGCAATCGGCCTTCTGGATGAGCCCTGAAATGTGTGCAGAGTACAGGACAAACTGGGAAGTGCTTCACCCTGGGGGGGTAGGTGGAAAGGGGGATGTGGCAAGGAGCAGAGGCTGGGCTCAGTGAGATGCAGAGCACACACGGCTTTCAGTGGGATGCTTGGCAGGAGGACCACAGGCTTTGCAGTGAAAAGCATTGAGCAGAGCTATTGTGGAGTGAGTTTCTGTTCCCTTTGAGTAGGAATAACGCAACCTGGTAATAATTTTTGCTTATCCTAATAGTATTTTCAGCTCTCATTGGAAAGCGTTATCTCCAGTGATGTTTGGAAAAACAAGTCTCTTGACCATGCATTTCCTTCTAAGACAGTAAAGTTTGTAGAAGAATCCTCGTTAACATAACAAGCTTTGGCCTGGGGCCATAGTTCATTTCCAGGCAGAAATAAGCACTGCACATTTTTTTCTATCAAAAGCAATTATTTTACAGATGACCTGTAATAAACTAGCTGAGAAGTTTACCTTTGTAGTAACATATAGGAAAAAAACTCCATCAGTGGCCTTGAATCACAGTGGTTTAAATTTTCTTGTATAAAACAGTAACATCTGTACAGCTCATCTTACAAAATACTTTTCTTTATGCTAAAGCATTTTGCAAGCAAGCCTTAAAAAAAATCAAGCAAATGCAATGGATTACAATACTCTTATTCCAGGGAATTGTGTTGTGAGCGTTTTCAAAAATAACATCTTTTTTTCCTCAAAAAGTAGGTTGGTGTGCTGTGATAGCATTGTGGATTCACAGCTTTGAGAAACAAACTTATTTACATTAATGAAAAATATTTCAGATGAAAACACTGTCAAAACAATCTCCAGGAAAGTCATTGTTGTGTACTGGAAAGAATGCCTCTTCACATGTGTTTAATTATTGGGGGAAAAAAATGAATCTTGCCTTGCATCACAAAAATCAATCTGCAATAACAGGAAATCCTGAGCCATTTATGTGGAGATTCCTCTTTCATTGTAACTGGCAATTTGTTCCAGCTTCTAAAATCTGTCTGATTCTTTACAACTGCAACAATACTACTGGACTGTACAAAGCATTGCTCTGATTCTGAGTCTCAATTTATGTTGTAAACCAAAGAAAGCACCTAAACCAACCAGCAATGGAAATAACTTGCTCTTATGCAGTGATGTTACTTTTTGGTTATGGACATAGAGGTCTTTAACAACAGCAAAATGTCCAGATCCATGAGCAAGGGTCTGATTATTATCTTCCCTTCCTCAACCTGTGCATGCCTGTGCTTATACAAGCTAAGGAAATAAAAAGTGAGGTATGGATTGCTGTTATTTGTGCTGCCCCAGAGCACTGCATTCCCAGCCCCGGTGGAGGACACTATTGCATTAGTTACTGCAGAAACTCAAAGCAGGAGAAACAGTTCCTGTACCAAAACATTTGTGTTTTGGGGTCCAGATCAATAGGCAGCAAGATGCAAGCACGACACATTGCAAGGAAGCCACACTATGGTGTTGGTGGCACATCACCGACAAACCCCTTAAAAGCTTTTGTTGCACACAACATCAAAGGAGGCAACTGATGGACTACACAGCAGCTACTGCTTTCCAAGGGTCAGGAGTGGGGATTTAAACCAACGCTGTGCAAGGTCTCCCTGCTAGTGAGTGATGTCACCTGTCCCATCTGCAAGAGCCACTGGTGTCTAAATGACATCTTGTTTGTTACTAATACACGCAGTATCTATATGACACCTTTTTTTGGTCATTTTTGTATCTGTTGTACTTCAACAAGGAAATAATTTCACCAGCTCTCCTGGAAGAATTCAGTGTATTACCCCCCATATAATGGAACTGGTCTAACGCTGCATATATCTTGACATGGATGCTTTCAGTCTTGTCAGTTGGTATACCATGTATTTTTTGCATTCCTCTTTCTCTTTATGTTCCTTGTTTTTCACTTTCTGATCAATTCGCTATAACATTTGGGTTTTAATCCATTTTTCCACCTGTAACACACACACTTAAGATAAGAATTCTTGCTTAAGAAAAACATACTCAAAATTAAATTGTTGAGATTTTGGCACATGGTAAAGCTTGCACAGGAAATCTCACATCTCAAACAGGACAGCAGGCACCATTGCAGGCGTTCTTGCAGTGGCCTTTCAGCAGGATTAGGTGAGACTCTCTAAACTGATGTGCTGCTTATTTCGTGCAGATTTCCAGATTCATTATGAAAGACTTGCAAATAAGCCATGTCCACATTGTTGCCTGCTTTTCCACAGCCCGTACAATTAATGCTTTACATTATCTGCCATTTAGTTGATCATGAAGGATCATTTTTCAGGCTACAACACAACTCACATATTATTTCTCTTTCCTTTGCCTGACCCTGTTCCTGAAGTTCAGTGTTTGATAGTCCTTTCCTCTGAAGATGTTTGTATTTAAAGAGGAGTATGATTGTCTCTTCTTGCATGTGGAGGCATTCTCCTTCTACAGGGGTATTGCAAGGAGCAGTCTTTTGCTTACAAGTGACCTCTTCTCTTCCTACACTTTGCCAAGGAGTCCATAGACTGATGTCCAAACACTGCTCTGCAGCTCCAGAACCAGAAACAACCATGTCTGCAAGCAGGCAAGACTAAGATCATAGATGTCATAGAATGGTAAGGTTGGAAGGGACCTTTAGAGATTACCTAGTCCAACCCCCCCAGAAGAAGCAGGTTCACCTAGATCAAGTTGCATAGGAACATGTCCAAGTGTGTCTTGAAGACGTCCAGGGAAGGAGCCTCCCCAACCTCTCTGGGCAGCCTGTGCCAGGGCTCCCTCACCTGAACAGTGAAATAGTTTTTTCTTATGTTTAAATGGAACTTTTTGTGTTCCAGCTTCATCCCATTACCCCTTGTCCTGTTTCTAGGTACAACAGAAAAAAGGAATGCTCCAACCTCTTGACACCCACCATTTAGATATTTGTAAAGATTAATGAGATCCCCCCTCAATCTTCTCTTCTCCAGGCTGAACAGCCCCAGTTCCCACAGCCTCTCCTCATATGAAAGATGC
>WBNH01005461.1:0-43568 GCA_013401255.1 Urocolius indicus
GGCCCGGCCCCGCGCCGCCTTCCTGCGCCTCACCCGCCCCCTGCAGCCGGGGAAAAGTTTCAAAGCGAGCGGGAAAATGCTGCTAACGGGAGGCTGCCATCGTTCTTTCTTCACCCCCCTTCAGGTCCGTGTCGTCGAAGAGCAGATAAATCGGCAGCCATCTGCAGGGAGTGTTTTGTACTGTTTAACCATCATTTGTTTTTCTGAAGTCAATCCGCTGTCAACCTAAACGCCATTGGGTGTGCTGGGGGAGAGGAATATGCTGTGCAACAGCACGTGCGTGTTCAGCAGGGCTTCAGCCAGCTCAGCCTGTGGGATTGCAGTCACCGACCTTCCTGTGCATTGCTCATAACGGCACAGGCCAGGCCTTGGGCTCTGGGCTGTAAACAGAATCCGTTTCCATTCTCTCCTAATCCCGACTTTGGGAATGTTTTGATGCGATTGGCAACATCTGTCCCATGCAAAACGGTGTGGGAGGTTTTAAAAGATCTTTTAAAAAATTGTACCAAATACCAAGTGGGATTCAAATCTCTCTCAAAATGTTGTTGGAGGGCAGATCTGTCAGAAAGTCAGTGGCTGAGCTAAGCATTTGCAATTCTGGTTATTTTAGGTAAGCTAGAGAAACAACAGCAAGGCCATTCCATTTTCAGGAGAGATCAACTGCATTTGTTAACAGTGTGACCGGAACGTACAGAGACAAAAGGAATTACAGACAAGCTCAGTCAGGCAGAACAGGAAGAGCTGCCAACTGTGATTCAACAGATGACAAAATAATTTTCAATATAACTCAAAATTCAGTCTGTGTTAGACACAGACCCCTGCTGGCCCCGAGCTTCAGAGAAGCAGGAGAACCCTGTGCAGCTCCTAGAGCTGGGGCTATTGCTTTCAATCAAATCCCTCAGTAACATACTCAGTTATGGTTGTTTTGGAAAATCCAATAATTCAGCTCTTAAAAAAAAAATCCAGGTAGAAATTATTCAAAGTAAATGGACAAGACATTAAACTCTTGTACGAAATGAACCCAACAGTGTCTCTCTAACTTGGTAACGTGGACTTTTGGCCCTGCTTGCTGATTTTTATGCTGAGGCTTTTTATCCCCTTTCACTGTATTTTAAAGTCTAAGAGAGACTTTTGGAAATGCCAGAACAGACTCATTTACTCACTTACTGGGTTGCTCATTTATATACAAGTGAAGTAAATGGTTCTTTATGCTCAGGGAAGTGCTGACACACAGTGTTGCATTAAATGCAGATCGTCTCTATCCAGAATGCAAAAAGGCAAAATAAATACTCCTTGTGGAATTGTAGGTTAGTCTTTTATATTCAAATATGACTTCTGAAGTCTTGCTCTATAGGAGAGCTACTTCCTATATATAAATACAAAACGATAAGGTAGAGGAAATGTTTGGATCATGTTTTAAACTGTCATCAGAATGGTCAGTTCACACCTGCAAAAGCTGAAGAGGGCATCACATTTTTTTCTCTTAAAAGTCCCAAAGAAAGGAAGAAGGTCTTACAGATGCACTTCAAGTTCTGGTTGCAGAGTGCCTGGCAGAAGAGAGCTCACATCTTCACTGATCTTCTGTATGCTGCAAAGACATAAATGCTAATCTATCTGATTATGAAGGTAACAGCTAAAGTACATTACTCTCTAACACTACCTGACTAATTAAGATAAATGCACACGATACCGGTTTTAAGTCGATGAGCTCTGCTTCCAGTTTACCCTTTTGAAAGGGTAACATTTAATTAAATGTCCATTTAATTTGTTTATGTGACTAGTTAATAGCTGAAAGTGTAATTAAACATAAAGCTTTTAAATGCTCGTTCCTTTCCTAGCATGTAAGAATAGTAATGTGAGCACCATAAATGCAAGTGCAATAATGCTGTGGGGGGGGAGTGGATAGCATACAGAATATGGATATAGTAACCCAATATAAATTAGTGCCTGTCATTACCTATAGTCACCTGGCCATCATTATCCTCTTATGCAGAAGTATAACAAATACATGAACAATGTTCTCATGATAAAGAATTCTGGATATAAATACAGATCCTGCAGTCACAGGAGTACCAGGGAAAGGAGAGTGAATCAAACCAACAATGATGTGTGTCTGTTAAGCTTTGCTGTCTGTTTTTCTGGTGTGGCTACTTTGCTTAGCCAGAATAACTGATGAAAAACAACCACAACCACGCTTGTTAATTTTAGTTTCTGTAACTGTTGCGTTTTCAACAGGGAGGCTACATAAACTGAGCCAGCTGTATGGGCTTCCATGAGTCCTCCCAGACTTCCCTGCCTTGCCACACAGCACCCTTAGCTGCTGTTGCATGAGATCTGATCTCTAACCTGTATTGGTTATAAACAAACCTGATTTTTTTAATTTCCAGGTACATGTCTCTGCTAATTAACTAATGGAATGACTAGTGCGGTGAGAGTTTTGGTGCTCCACGGCGAACAGCGATGGGGAGATTCAGCAATGCTAAGTCAGGTGAGCATCAGAGACATTTCTGCCTGCCTTTGCCCACGCCACTTCTTGCTGGCCTCTGGCCCACCTTTGAGGATTTGACCCTTCAGGCTTCCAGCTCTAGCTCTGCTCCTTCTTTTCACTTCCAGCCTGCTGCACACTGTCTTCCAGGCCCCCTCAGTAAAGCAGCAGCTGACTCTTTCTTCTCAGCATGTGGAAGAGAGCAGTGGGGACAGGAGAACAGAGTTCAAGTCCGTCTTCTCCATTTTAGCATGCAGCACTGTATTCACTTTTGAGGGCTGGAAGGAGTAATTACATGAGAAGTCTCATTCAACCCAAATCTAATAAGCCTATACTGAACGTTTGCTTTTTAAATGGTAGCTTTTTTAGGTAATTTTCAATGAAAAGGAACATTCTTGATACATGGACCTACCAACACATATCGCAGTCTGTTATCCTTCTAATTTGTGAACAGCAAATTTATGGGCAGTAAAATTTCTCAGTAATATTAGCAAAAAAGGAACATGCAAAAATAGCAGTTCTTAATCAAATTATTGGAAAGGATGGATTGCTTCTGCTGAAAAAAATCTTAAAATTTTCCCAGCTGAAATTCTCAGGATGGAAAACTTGTTCCCATGGTTAAAAGCTGTGAAGAAATAGGCACTAAAAATAGGAGCTGAAATTGGAAAGTAGCAGGCAGCCTTAGCCATGGGAAATGTAACCGTCTCTCATTGTGCAGACAAGGATGCCATTCTAAAACAGAAACAAAGTGGTTTGGGGTATTGGAGTTGTTCCGCTGCTGATGTGTGCAAGTGCATGACTCTCTTACTGACAGTCTTCCTCTCACTTTCCTGCTCATGCTCACACTCAGTGAGATTCATATACCTTGTCATAAATCAGTTCCTAAACTCTTTGAGGTATCTGCTTCCTTCCTTTTCCCAAACACTATTTTAAGGTGAAAGATTGACAATAATATGTTCATTGGAAAAAACATAATTTAGCACACATTTGTTTTAAATTTATTTCCTATTATTTTGCAATATTTTAAGCTCCATATGGAATGAGAAGAACATCTGAAGGAATTTTCATCTTAGATCTGAATTGCTGCATTGTAACTCTATAATTCTTCTCCTCTGCACATTTTCTAGAGTAATTTTTATTCCACACCCCCCTACACACCCCCTACTAAAATTCTCCTCTACCCAAGGGCCCTTGATCACACAAAGACAAATGCAGAGTTTATGCGTGGGATAGTCCTTCTGATTTCAGTGGGCGTACTTCTGAACTCATTTCTTCACAGATCAGAACCCTGATGCTTACAGATCTTTCTGGGTTTTCTACAATACCCAAGGTAGGAATATGTGCTGCAGAAAGGTCAAATTGTTAAGCCTCACAGCTACTTTTTATTTTATTAGAGAACTGGAGATAAAATTACCAAAGTAATTTCTGTCTCTTCTACTTCTCTGTAAGTGAAGCAAAAACAGTGTTTGAGAGCAGGAGGTTGGGTGTGGGAATGTAAGTACATTGCATCTGTGACTTTATAAAGTGGAGACATCTATTTTGCAACAATTGGGAAGAAACTGGGTGGGTGGTGTAGAAGAGGGGGAACTGTGAAGACCAAATGTTTAGCTGTATTCAACTGTAAACAGAGTGATAGTCAGTAAACAGTCTCTCTGAAGAGAGTAATTAATAGGCACATGTGATGAGATGGAACAGAAGATGTATCCTTCTTCAGCAGACATCAAAGGGCAGGCTGGACAGTGAGAAATTAAGCATACCCCAAGGAGGCCACACAGCTGTGTGTACATTCAGCTAGTAAATGTAATGAGCTAGCAAGAGGAGGAGTGAGAGGGTAAGATAGGCAGTGAAAAAGGAGTTCTAAAGTAACAAAGGAAGGACCAACTTGCTCTGCAAGGAAGGGAGCAGGAGGAGAGAAGCAGGGATGCCTAAGCAGGTCAGCTCTTTCTGCCGTGGGGTTAAGTTGCAGAGTTTTGCAGGATTAGAAAGAGCGATAAGATAGCACAGTAGGTAGCCTCAAAATAAGATAAGGAAACAGAGGAGGAGCCACTGAAATGAATGGTTCTTCATTGTCATTCTCCTGCCTCTTGCTACATCTGAAAGCAGAACCCTGTGGCAGTTGGCCAGTTTGACAGGGAAGGAGATAAAAATAAATTACATCCTCTGTTTCCAGTACAGACTGAGATGTTACCAAAAGAATGGGGGAAGGGAACGTATAAGCAGGGAGCAAAGGTACTGAACATTGTCTGTTCTCTATGAAACGGTAACACGACCGACTCCATACAGAATTGGCTCCAAATGGAGTTTGGGAACATTCTACCTCTGGGACCAGCTGCTTTCATGAATGTTCAGCTGGAAGAGAAATCCACGTTCAAAATGAAGGAAGTGCTCTTTTTGTCTCTCAGAAAGCACACATGAAACTGAGAAGAACAAATCAGAGAAACTGAGGCCAAGCAGTTTGAGATTCCCAGTGTCCTGGGTGGTCTTTGCTGTTAAATTCTATTTGTGTTATCTGTGGAGAATATTTTCCTTCAAAAGCTGAATAAAACTGGGATAAGATAGACCGTGCCAACCAATTTCATTGCTTTCACATAAGCAGAATACATGTATGTTGGCACTGTGGTTTTTTTCTACTGTTGCAAGTCAGGTTTTGTCCCCCCAGTTTAAGTAGTTTAAGGAAACAGGTCTTATTTGAGTTTCTTAGCACAAGAGGACTTGCATTTTTGCTGTAAAAGCACCTTTAGCAAGGACAACTAATCTCTCTTAGACACAGCATTGTATGAGTGGTTTTACGAGAAGCAAAAGAAATGTATGAGAAGCCTGGAACCAGTACTATACCAGGGCTTCTTGTGATAGGATAAGGGATAATGGTTTTAAACTAAAAGAGAGAAGATTTTGACTAGATATAAGGAAGATTTTTTTTTTTTCAGTGAGGGTGGTGAGGCACTATCACAGGTTGTCCTGAGGGGAAGTAGATTTCCCATCCCTGGAAATGACATCCAAGGACAGGTTGGATGGGACTCTGAGCAACTTGATCTAGTTGGAGATGTCCTTGCTGATTGCAGGAAGTCAGACTAGATGGCTTTTACAGGTCCCTTCCAAACCCAAGTATTCTGTGATTCTATGAAACTTAGCTGTCCCCTTGGGTTTGCTATGTGCTCTGTGGCACAGAGCATTGCCATGCCTTCTCCAACCCTTCTGGCCAATACATTAGGTGGGAAATGTGGAGGGAAGAAGCGTCGTGTACCATGCAGGGACTATGACTGTGGGTCGGTCACACGTGGCAGGGAAGTGCTTTGCATCCTAGTGCTGTGGACCATTGCCCTGGTAGTTATCTACTATCACTCTCGCACGAGAAAGCTGTCCAGGTTCTCTGTGTAACCATGAATTGTGAATTAAGCCATCAGCTCCCTATGAATTGGAAATCAAAAGTAGATCTGTCCTTACAGATTCAGAACAAATATATTGCTTGTCTTACCTGGCTGATTTGTGCCATACCACTAGTGGTTTTCCCAGAGAAACATTCTGCATATGACTAACAGCATTTTTTGAGGGTTAGACGTTCCAAAGTTTTCTACTCAAGGGAAGAAATTTCATGTTTCAGCAACTTAGAAACATTGGCTGCAGTTACTGCAAAGAATGGAATTGCAATTAGTCTTCTACAGTCTTTACAGGCATGCCTGAAAAACAGCCATGTCAATATTGCAAGTCTGAGAGGTCAGTAAGGCAGTGTCCTTTGCTGACAGACAACAGACCATGCCTCAAAACTCTCACTTGCTGGGCTGGCGGAGATAACATTTAGTGTGAGGCAGAGCAGCTTCAGTTTTAGGGCAGAGGTGCTGCCTCTGTGGTTCTTAGGAATCTTCTGCAGAAAACAGCCCTGTATTATCCTCCAGAGATCAGCCAGGGCTTGTCTTCCAACTGTTCATGGATCTGCACCTGTTTTTCATTTCACCAGTAGTGGCCACGTGGCCTAAGACTGTGGAGGAATACAGAGAAGGAAATGAATGTGTGGCTGAGGCACTGGGGTTGGATTCAGAAGTTCTGAGTTTAAATCTTGACTGTGTGGCATAACCTTGCTGAGTTCTTTCATTTCTGTCTGTCTTAACCTCATATGTAAGGAACAGAAAGAAGTTATTTAAAAAAAAAAAGTATTTTTTATTCTCCTTACTTTTTTAATGAGGAATTGGAAAAAAATTGGGTTTTTTCCTCTGTTTATATTTTACCCATCACAGAGATATTTACAGAAGTGGTTCTCTATAAAAGACATCATTGATGATTAGGAACACCAAATATGTCTCCTACCAATTTCCTTTGCACTCAGAAAAATAGAAGGGAAGTTCCTTAGAAAAGTTGCTCAGTTTCTGCCCATGTAAATGACAATGCTGCTTGATCGGAGCTCCAGTAGCCTAGAACTGACGTATTTTGAGCATCTGCAACAGATGCATGTGAACCCAGTGTAGTCATTGATGATCTGAGGCCAAATCACATTCTGGCTGCAGCCAGCAAGACACACAGAGGCAGCATATATATCAATTCCCCGCCCCTCTCTTGTACTGGACATGCCATAGATTTGGCATTGTGCTTTTTGTAGTCCTTACACTTGTGTAGAAAACACCCCTACCTACTCATTGTATTTATTGTTTCATCAGCCACACTCTGTTTACATTCAGGTACAATAGTTTGTCTGTGGCTTGTGTTGGTAGCCTGTAGAGGCTAAATAAAGAGGGTAACTGCTGTCAGGTTCCAGGTAAGTTCTCCGCTGGGCATAGTAATGCCACACTAACTGCAGACATGCTGACCTTGCCAATGCTGTCAGCTCCTACAGGGGCTTCACTTAAAGGGCTGAGTGTCAGAGATCTTTGCAACTCACTCTTTGTGAATGCTCAGACCAGGCACCACTCATAAAGAATCCTCTCACATTGGTTTTTTTTTCCATCCTAACTGGAAACTGAGTTGATTTTAACTGGTTTCAGAGTTTTTCACCTTGAGCTTCACTCAACTTCTTTTGAAAGCTGCTGTAGTTTGTCATTGACTTCAACAGAATTAGGCTTAGGCCTTTATCAGAAAGTTTACTGTTTGCTGCGAGTTTGATTTCCATGTGATATACCTGGAAGCTTTCAACTATAGTGCTGCCTTGGAAATAGGAAATTGACAAACTGTTATCTCTGGGAGCTTGTTGGGTTCACATTGGTTCTGTCAGATCGCAAGTAAGTTGTGTCAAGGAAGGTTGCTATTGAGCTCTTTATGTTTTGCTCTCAAAATTTACCTGCCTGATTGCTTTGCACTTGAGGCTATCACTGGTTTTGTCTGAAATTTCCAACAATGGAAAGGGTAAATAATTTGCTTGACTCATGGATTTGGAGTTTTGTGTCAGCTTCAGAAAACCTCAGGAGGCTTGGGAAACAATGTTACGCTGAACTCTACAAATTCACAGGTGCTGTGGCCAAGACACAGTTATTTGTTTTGACCTTCTGCAAGCTACAAATTGCCTCCTGTAGGTTTTATAGAGCTCCATATCTCTTACTTTAACTAATATAGAGTCATTAGAATCCTAGGTTCATTTAATTACCTCCAGTTATGGAAAGTTCACTGCAATCTAAATTTACTTTTCCTGAGTTTAAAATTTGTTCCTTGTCTCTCATCTGAACTTGTCTGACTTTAATTTTAATGTGACTTGATGTTGCTCTGCTCTCATCTGTACCTGTTGTTGGACTCTGTAGCTCTATAACAATCCTATGTAGACCCTTAAAGACTGCAGCCAGTCAATGTTTTACTTTCTCTTCTTTAACTGTCTTCAGAGTCAGGTTATATTTCAGAACTCCATTCACTAATAACTCTAGTATTTTTATTTTCACAATGTGGATTGTATCAATTTATCCAGCTTCTGGTTCCCTGAATCACCATGCTGTTTTGAAATGTTGGTGTCATGTTAAACATTTCCAGTGAAATCCTTATAGTTCACACTCTACAGTTTGGAAGTCCCACTTATAAAGTCAGTTCTTTCACACTCAGGTCTACGATTCACATTGGACTCAATGGAAATAACCTTTTTAGCCAGGAAAGGCAAGATCAGATCTTAAGCTAGCAGGCAATGCCAATATAAGCCAACAATGAAGACGTTAATCTTGAAAGAGCCAACTACTGAGATTTTTCCTCTATGTCATGACTCACTTTTTTTTTTTTTTTTTAAATGGGCTATTTTTCAGTTAATTGCCTTTGATCAGCTTTTTCATAGAATGGTACAAATTAATTTTCTAAAGGACAAGCCAAACCTGGACCCAGTGCCATCAAACTCTAGAGAATAATCGAAGTGGGAAGGGACCCTTGGACATGGTCTGGTGTAAATCCCCACAGAGAGCAAGGTGAAGTTTGAAGTTAGATCCAAGCATACTATACAACTGTGACTACAGGAAGAAGTTGAATGGTACCACGTTTGCCTTTTCAAATGAACCATTAATAAGGGACATGGTTTACAAATGTTATGACAAATTATTGCAGTAGGGATGTTGCTATTACATTTTGCTAGTCACTTTCTCACTGCATCCTTAAGATAGATTTTGTAGCAAAACTCCATTAGTCAATTTAAAATCAACATACTCTCATGGAAGTACACAAAGGACTCTGAAGTCTTCTGTCTCATCAACAGCCAAAGAACTAACTCTTTTGTTTAGTGCACAACATGCAATCAGTTGAGTTTAACTTTTCATCTATATGCATCTGTATTTTCATCCTACTTTGTCACAACACCTATGAAAAATTAGTCTTCCCACTTTTTTGAAATTATCTTAGTAAAATCGGACATTTGTCAGAAATCTGTGAAGTTTTGTTGGTTGTTTGTTGTTTTTTTTTTTTTTTTTTTAAACAGAAGATGTTGCAACATTTCCTCTTCTGGTCTTATCCTTTCTTTACTACAGTTTTTTGACATATGTCTTTGTCTCTTTTCATTAAATATTTATCTGGAGCAGCTGAAAGAGCCTCATTTGTTTTAATTACAAATAAGACCACCAAGCTGGGATCACTTCCTTAGCTCTTCCATGGCTTGCTTAGATAGACAGTAGATCTTGTGAGGTTTTCCTGAGGGTGGCCCATTGACAGGCTTTCTCCTCTCCCTGTATCGTTTTCTTTTGCGCCATGTTTATTTTGGGATAGAGAAATGTAATCAGAGCAACATTCTGGACAAAGAAACTTTTTACAGTTAACACGCATGAGAAAGAAAGAAGATCACGTTGTGTTTCGTTTGGCGTTTCATTGTGAGAACACATTTCCTAACTTGTGGCTTCTGGAGTGGAATTATTGCCCCAGAAACACAGGAACTACCACTGCAACAAGGCCCCTGGGTCAGCATGCTGACACTGACCTGAGCAGCAAGCACTCAAAGAGAAATGGGAGAATTCGTCCAGCTGAGGAATATCCTACTGTTTGAAAGTCATTTTTTGCACATTTCCTCGTTAGTTAATAGCTGTCTCTCTCTTTTTACGTTTTTCCCAGTGTTGACTTAAGAAAAGGAAAAACACAAAGACCAAAGAAACAACCTAAAATAACTCCTTTGTGCAGTTAGTCATGGTCATGGTACAAACTGTTGCTACTAAAACTGTTCTAGAGGGTGCTTAGCACGTGTTATTTTCACTGTTACATGGCCTAGGTAAATACTTTTGGAGTTCACACACAGACAGCTCACAATTTCTAGAGAATGTCTGAAATGTCTTCTGGTCTCAGGTTCCCTATTAAGTTGCACAGCATCCCTGACCTTTCTCACACATCTGGATTATCTTAGTTTTTGTTAATGAGACGGATTTTAAGGTTAGGCTTTCACATTTATTTAAGATGGAGGACAGCAGTAAGCAAATCTTGTGTTTTTCATATCCCATTTTCACTCATTCTTCACCTTACATAAAAATAAAACAAAACCATCTCTCCGGATCACCAAATTAAAACTGTTACATCCTCACTCGCAAAAATTAACTTACTTCAGTCTCCCCTGGCAGTATCTTACAGTAGACTGATACAATTTCTTGCAGTTGTCTGTTACACACAAAGCATTGATGAGCTTTAAAACAAAAGGTTCTCCTTTCTTTGTAGATGTAATCAGGTTTAACACTTTACACTCCAGTAGATGGAGTTTTCTAAATTCCGAAAAAAAAAAAATCAGACTCAGAGCCTGACAGTAACTTATGCACTTCTTAGTCTGTTTTACAGGCAAAGCAGAAAGGTTGAGGCCATCTCACAGGTCAAAACTTAGCTCATTACAGCATCTACATAATAGAATGGGTTTAGGTAAGTAAAGATTTTTTTTTTCCTCATAATACACGTGTGCAACAGGCACAATACATAGAATGTTTCAAAATGTTTATATAAAAGTTGTTGACTTATCAAGAGATCAAAGGAGATTTTATCTCAGCATCTTTTCCAGTTCATAGTATTATGTCCTATTTTACAGGGCACAATAATGTGGCTGCATAATGTAGATTGGGTCTGTGTTTGAGACACATGGGCAAAATCAACACAGGATTTTAAGGGCAAGTTTTTCAATATATGAAGAACACATATATTAAGAACACAACACTTAAAAGACTCCCAAGTCATCCTATACTGACACTTACTATTTAAGTAAACTTCACAGACAATTATTCACTATATTATCATTACAATATTGTACTATAACTTTCTAAGATCTTGATACTGGCATAAAGGAAAACAATCAATTATGCAACTTGGAATAAAAATTTAATCCTTTGCTTGCGAGATACTGAGACAGAAGGCAGCACCATTGCTTAATCAATTAAACAATAGAAGAGCAGTCAGGAACCTAGATTTTCTTTCCAGCTCTGTTGCTGGATTGAGGGTAACCTTCATCAAATGCTGGTTTTACTCTGTAAAATGTAACTGTAAATTCTCTTCTTAAAGGTGTTTTAAATGAGAAGGTACTGTAAACAACCCTAGATTTGATGCTGATTGCTTACAATGGTAAGCGAAATCAGAGTTAAACTAATTTAAGAGAGACTTTATTAACTAGAAAGATTATGAGCTTGTCAAAAAGATATTAATTAAAGCCTGGGGACTGCTTGCCAGTGTCATTCTAAATTAATTGCTAATGGGTTACT
The DNA here is from genome assembly GCA_013401255.1 of Urocolius indicus. Classification (NCBI taxonomy): domain Eukaryota; kingdom Metazoa; phylum Chordata; class Aves; order Coliiformes; family Coliidae; genus Urocolius; species Urocolius indicus. The sequence goes on from WBNH01005461.1 coordinate 11,587, forward strand.
CTTAAAAGTGGAGTGCAGCTGCAAGAACATCAGGCTCAAAGGAAACTTGATTTTGTTTATCATTAATTTTTACTTTGTTTAGCAAAGGATTTCTAAATACCAAAGAAACTTGAAACCATTTCTGGCAAGGATATTTTTTATTACAAAAATATTTCTATAATCTAAAAGGGGAGATTCACACACTTATACTATAACCTTCTACACTTTTCTCTCTTTCTGTAAATCTCTGACGCTAGAAAATCCTTTAGAACTGTACCTTGTCTATCTTTTAAGAGGCAAACATGCCAAAAAAAGCCAACTGTCTATGCAATGCTCTTTAGAGACAGTGGCACACAAAAAGGATCAACTGACATAAAGTTTAGCAGTGGTTCTACTGACCTCCAAATCACATGTTTGGTATCATGCTCTTTTGAGATATTACCTGTGAGAGCAATTCAGAACTGGCCAGAGATTTCTCCTGATTTCAAGGACTTGAGATTATAGTTATAATTAAGGGCATAGGCTGGGGTGGGAATCAATTTATATCCACTTCTGTCGCTGCTTACAGGCTCTGTGTTTTTTTGTATATGGGATTTGCTGCAATGTCTCACAGAAATAAGTGCTTTAGGAGGATATATTGTTAAAGAAGACTGTACTCTGATTAGTCTTAAATTGGTGTATGTGGTGAATATTCTTTGAAGACAGTATAGTTACACTAGTGTAAAACATGGGAAAACAGAAGATTGCAATCCCTGCAAGCAGGTTGAGAGACCATGCTAGCAAAAGGCCTGCCCTACATTAGAGCTCCCTTTCTTGTCAGTGATAGAGTACCTGTTTGACTCTCAGATAAGATTTAGTCAGGCTGCCTTTTCAGTTTAGGCATGCAAGAGACTTTTGCAGGTGCTTTTTTTTGTTTCAACAGTAGTGAGTAGGTACCCACAAGAGAGGGGAAAAAAAAGTATTTCATGGAACATCTGTTAAGCTATTGATTTCCTTCCTTTACTCTATCCAATAGCGTTACCATTTTATATCAGTCCCTGGGTTAAAAACAAACACTGATCACTATTTTAAAGGAAGGTGAAGAGTTCTGTGCTACCTCAGACAGAAGTTTTTGTAACAGTGGGAATTTAGTGAAAACATTCATTTTATAGAGTTCTCTGTCACCAAAGGAGGAAGTGATAAACTGTTATCTTTTTTATTCCTACAGTTTCATTTTGAAAATATGAACAAGAAAATATGACAAGACTGTCAGACCCAAAAAGCACACTTCTAGCCTTGTGGAAATCAGTGACAAATATATCAGTTGATTTTAAAAGATGCTGTCATGGTTTAGCAAGGAGCAGCTTTTGCTTGGTAAGAGGGGGAGCGGGTTTCAGTGAAGACCCAGTAAAGAGTTTCTGGACTCTCCCCCAGCTTCTGGGTTCAGACCCACCTCCGGCCCAGCTGGGCCAATCTGGCACCTCTGCCATCACTATTTAGGGACGGGAATTTGAAGTGCTTGGCGGGAGCTGTAAGAGTGATACAAGATGGAGGCGACCACACAGACCCCACAGTCAGAGGAGGAAGGAAGGAGGAGCACCAGACCAGAAACCCCTCTGCAAGCCATGGTGAAAATGCAGACTGTACCCCTGCAGCCCATGCAGGGCAATGGCAGAACTGGGAGCCAGCAGCAGCTCTGTGTGAGTGAGCCCGGACGGACGAGAGACTGTGTGAGGAGGTGGCCATGGCGCAGGCCGTGCTGGAGAGCCTGTGCGCCGCAGAGCAGCCCCACACGAGGGGCAGAAACAGCTGCAGCTTTTGGGATAAATGCATGTCGGAACAGCTCGTGCAGGGCTGCTGTGTGTGTTTGGTACCCCACGAAGGTGCAGGAAGGACTGGTGTGGAGCTCACCTGCCCTGAGGAGAGACAAATGGCAGAAGCTCTCAGGAATAGACTGACTGAAACCCCCACTCCCTGCCCCCTGGGCCGTTCAGAGGATCAGAGCTCTGAACCCTGGAAGTGGGGAGGAGTGAGGAGAAGATGGTCTTAAAGGGCTGGTTGGACTCTTCATCGTTGTACCACTCTGTTGTTTTATTTTGGTTATGTTTTGGGGATATTTTACCCTGGAAAATAAGAATATTGATCCTTCTGTTCCAACAGTCATGATCTTCATACTGGGACACGTCAGTGTTTTGGCTTTTATTTTGGTTGCTCTCATTTTAGTAGTGCAAATACTAAGTGATATGGGAATATGGTGCTTTGAAGTGCTGATGACTACTCTGTTAACGACTTGGGAATATGGCTAGCACAGCTATCTCCATATTGCTTGTGAACAGAATCTCTCTTCTGTATATTTCACAAAACTTGATGACAGTGTATTAGTATTAACTTTTGAAACTCTTTAATATATTAATTAAAAGTCATATTCTTAATACTTACAAACCCATCTCAGGAAAGAGCAGCATAGTACTATTACATTATCTGTCTCATTTGAAACATCTAGACTCTAAACCCACAGGTTCAGAACCCCCAGCAGAATTTAGCAGACATTTTTGCTCAATATTGACAAGAGCAACTTCATAGCCTTTTTTCCTAGAGGGATTTGAACTGGAGCCCAAAGCCTCCCTCTTTATTTGGGAATCTATGTATCATTGTGCCATTACTTCTCTACTTGTACACTTGCATGTATACAGCATGTGGACAGTCTCTCTGTGGTTTTCATAACTATGTGTGTGGTATGCGACATGTTGGACCAAGCAGGGAGAGTACCAGCAGCTGGAGAAATCTCTGTCACAGAAACTTTTAGGAGTGAAGTACTAAGTCTCCTCTTGAAGTGAGAAAAGCTAGAATAACAGAGCTACTTTCTGTGTGCCATGTGTGAAGATGGGGCACTTACTACTGAATCTGCTATTGCATCGAGGAAAAAAAAAGAGAGCCTGTAGTCCACCATGTTCTTTGAGACTCAGAGACACTGTTTAACCAAATGCTTTCGCAATGAAGTATGTTGTGTAAGAATGCCATAAAAAATGTAGCTGTGCTTACTGAGCATACTGTAATTAATTAATAAACGTACACTGCAAGGTGACTGCCATGCAATACCTACTCAGTGTCCAGATTCCTTTAGTGACATATGAGAAAAGAAGTTTAGTGATTCACAGACCATGCTCAGAGTGACTATAGCACCCATCACTAGAGGAAAGTTGGCAATTAATTGTCATGGAAAAAAGGAAAATTCCATAAAATTAAAAAATATATTAGAAAAGAAATCAGGGCAAAGAAAATATAGTTAGTATCTTATTGTCCTAGCATGAAAATAACTTTCAACAATTACCACAGCAATTTATACGAACTGTGAGGTTTGTAGGTACATTTGTAACCCAGATTGATGAGAAGCCTTGCTTTCCTAGACATTCCAATTTAAGATTTCCAGGCATCCCTCCTAATCTTCTAATCCAATAAGCCTAAAATCCAGCAATTACAGAATGCTTTGACAAAGCAACCTGAGGCTCATTCCTCCAATTATGCTGCACAGTTTAAGCTTGCTGACTTCAAATACATAGGTTTGCCCATGTAAAATGTGCATGCAGAGCATCTGAACTTTCTAGATTAATAGACACTTCTAGTGACTAAACTCTGAAATGGCTGGTATTTAGAACTGATGGGTGGATGCATACAAAAAGTAGAATGAGGAAAAGGTGGAGTGAGAGATAGCTTAGCAGGCCTCAAATGATACCCAGCCTATTGTCTTCCCCTCAGTCGAAGCTGCAGCTTGGTGGAGAGGGAGCCTGGCTTTGGAATAGGGAAAAAAGTTAAACAGCTGGCCTGGGAGAAGCAAAAGCACTGATGAACTTCTGGAGAGGAAAGCAAAAAGATTTGCACTATATAATAACATGAGAGAAATTGGGAGTGTACAGGGTTTACCCCAAAAGCTGGAAGAGAAACTAAATGATACATTGAACCTGTTGCAGCAGAAACCCATACTAGAATCCTAGAATCTTTTAGATTGGAAGACCCTTTAGATCATCGAGTCCAGCAGAGCTGTCTCTTCAGAGTTGGATTTGGGTTAAATATGAAGCCTGCACTATCACAGTCAGATGCAAGACCTGTCTCCAGTAATGTATTAGTTTGCTAGTGAAACGAATTACAATATTTTCTTTGTGAGTTCTGTTGACCTTCAACCTGATAAGAGGATAAAATGTTAAAGAGCACAAAAATAGACAAGAGTGTTTTCCGGAGGGCTTGGCTTGTTTGTTGTTTGTTTTGGTGATTTAGGAGGGTAATGAACAAAGTAATTACAAGAGTCAAAAATATGCAGCTTTTGCATTGTCCCAACAATCTAGGGGAATTGAATCCACTGGCTGCCTGCAGTTCATTCTTGTAATCCCCTCATTAACTCTTTCATTCAATGAGCCCTCAATTTTCCACTAGATGCAAACAGCATTTTGCTTATGTCTGTGCCTACGTTTTTTCCTTTTTTATGTTAGTCAGGATTCCTCTGTAGTGTTTGGTTTCTTTCAGATGCATCAGTCTGTATTATCAGACTGTGTTCAGCTTTTTCAGTGTTGATAACATTATTATTAAAAAGCAGAGTACGGTGATATTGTTCAAGAGACCACACAGGATCTTTCCTCTTTTCCTAATGATGTCCCATAACTTCACCAACTTACGATTTTTGTGTTGCTATTTTATATACGTTCTTCACAATCTCTTAGCCAGAAGCTAAGGAGTTAATTGATGTATGGCCTGAGATGAAAGCCATGGCTCAGCAAAGTCTTGGCTAAACATGCTTATTAGCATGAAACGTTCCTCATTCTAAAAAGGTGCTGCTATGCACCTGCTGTTTTAATTCGTGTTAGGTTATAAACACCAAAATAAACTGGGAGACTAGAAACAGTGCAGTGCTGTGACCTTCTAGAAAAGTAGACAGATTATGAGGTCTGATATGGCTACTAGAGTAACTTCTAAGATTGGACCATTGCTTCTGTGTTAAATTTTTAGGTAGTATTCTCAGCAGAGATAAGTGGCACTGAAGCCACAATGCTGATTGTTTGTATCAGGAAGATATGGATTCCTTTTATCTTGCATGAAACATTAATTATTAGCTTTTAAGCAGTTGTTCTGCCCACTGAAGAAGCAGCATAGAGGAAACACTTTTTGTAAGTTGAAAAGCATTTCCTTCTTGCAAGATAACCATCCTTGACCACTGTTCAAGAACAGGATGCTGTGCTAGGTGGGCTTTTGGTTTGACCTAGCACAGGTACTCTAACTTCTTATATATTCACTCTTTTAATCTGAACCAAAACCTGTCGTTTGTCTTTTGCTTCTAGTCACGGCGAGCCAGAACTAGGGAAGCAAATGCCTGTGCTGCAGTAACTAGTGAAACAATCTGCTGGGTGCAAATTTCTTTATGTGAAGCACTGAAATGAATCTTTTCAGCCTGAATTTCCCCAGTGAGAGCTTAGTAGAAGTAAGTATACTTTGAATATTTTCTCTGCCAATAGGAGAGTTGTATGTTTTGTTAATTACAGGCCAACTGGATGCTTTATGCACTGATCGGGAGATATTCCAAGAAGCACAGAGTGCCTGTCATAATTGTATCTTGCAATGGTACTGATATCCTGCACTGTGTCCAGAATATGAGATAGCAGTATGTATTAGGTCAGCTAAGAAAGATGAAAAAAAACCCCACATTGCTTATCATTAAACAAGGCTGGACCAGACTTGTTTCTCAGAAATCTAGTGATTTAAAACTCTGCCTTGGGGAAAAAAAAAAAGTATTAATTTTCATAATTTGGACAGCACATGAATAGATAATTTTAAAGGTTTGAGATGAGCAAAGGTGACATTTCAAAAGTACAGGATCAGCCAAGCCTTGGCATCCAACAGTTGCTTAACTGCAATGAAAAAAAAGAATGAAATATAAATGTCAAAGTGCATACATAAGAATACTCCAGAAGTATCTGTAACTATTTAGTAAAAGAATTGGATCAGATCTTCTTTCGAAGTCTAGAAATTTTTTAGTACACAGATGGCCTAGAATAAGTGGAAACAAAAGTATCACATCATAAGTCAGTTGTTTAACATACTCTGTGTTTATATAAACTATGGGAAGACACAGCATTACTGTAATAACATGGTTGAGAAATCAGGCACTCAGGGGTCAGAAAATGCAGTACAGGTCAAACCACAATCATAATTCTCCCCCTTTCTTGCTTATGCACATATATTTATGCACAAATGTATGAGTCTGGATGTTCTACTGACTTATATCAGGGAACCTGAGTGCACCAATAGGATTCAATGGCTCTGACCAGCCTCACCTGGGACCTTTACCCTGCCCAGAGGCTTCATTTAAGCTCAGCCCTGGGTTCTTAGTGCCTTCCTGAGCTATGTTTTAGGTCTGCCTGTGCTTGGTCATGGACCCTGCTGATCAGTTAATGAGCTGGGCTGACTTTTCAGCTTCTTCTCAGCTCTGTCTGTTCCTGGACTGACCCTCACTGGTAGACTGACCTTGATGTTGGACCTGGTTTGTCACTGGAAACTTGCTTGGTATTTGGACTTTTGTGTAACCCCTGCGGCCTCTTCTGAGCCCTTCCTCTTCTCTTGCTCTGATATCATGGGACAGGGCCCTGGCTGGTGAGGCCTCTGCTGTGCTGGCTGCAGTAGCATGTTTGGCTTCTTTGGCAGGAGCCAGGTCTTGCTATAGTCTGACCACTTATACTTTATGTTACCATTTGTATTTCGAAAGAGTGAGAATGTAAGTTTCCTACAAAGTTCTACCTTCCCCAGCAAGATTTGTAGGCTAAGTCTCCATTCAGATTTTGCAGTTATAGATCCCTGGTTAAGAGTGGAAAATTACCTTTTAAAATCTTACAGCTACTGCAACTGTATGATAACATGATACTAATCATTTGTACATTAAAGCAAATATCTTTAGGTTGAAAGTATCTCTCAAAACCTTGAAGAATATTTATGAGGGGCACTTTGTATTAGATTGCACAAAACCATTTTTATTGGCCTCTTAACTTTTGGATATCACTTTTTCTAATTTGTCTTCAAAATTTTCTAGACTTCGGTTATGAAAATTGAGATTTCTTTTATCAAAAAGAGTCTATTATTTGGAGGGTTTTCATATAAGTAAACATAAATTTCACATCTGCTGTTAGTCTTTCAAAGTCCAACAGTTCCATAGTAAATATCAAGAAAAGCTTGGCACATTTTCAAACTGACAAAGCATTGCATGCTTCTGGTCAACAGTGGCTTTGAAGATAGGAGGTGAAAAATTCCTGGCATCTTAGAATTTGGTGGTTCCTGTTGACTTCATGGGGACCAATACCTTACCCAATAGCTAAAACAGAGAGATCATTCTGCCAAATGAAATGTTTCCAGAGACAAGAATCAGGAGATGTCTCCAGGCAAGAATTACAATGCACAAGAGAAGCCTAACTGACAAAAGAGATACTGCTCAAAGGCATTCTCATGGACAAAATATGTGCTTACTTTGCACAGCCAAGGAAGCCTCAAGTACTTGTGAGTGGGAGTGTGTGGAAACCTTAACCTGTTGTATATTAGTGAGGTATGGGTGGAAAGCAAGAATCAGTGACTTTAGTATGGGCAGTGTGAAAGCTCAGGCCAGTACCTAGGCAGTCTCTAGTCTGTTAAAATTTATTTGCCAGTTTCAAGATGAAATTGCAAAGGTTTTTTCAAAGTTGGAGAAATTGGAAGTCAGAAGAGATGGGGGAAAAGGAAAAAAGTTATCAGAGGGGTAAAAAAAGTGTTTTATGTAAGGAAAGACCTGGATTTTTGTCTTTAAAGCAAACCTTCCTGATCTTACAAATAAAAAAACACCTCCCTGTGGCCGAAATCCACATTGCATAGGCTTATCCTTGAGAGGAAGGGGGAGGGAGATCAGTTCACAAGCAGGAAATGGCTTCCAGGTGTCTCCCTACTTCAGTGCACAACTTGATCACTACAAACCAGTGATGCCAGGCTTAGTAGTCCCAGCTGTCTTGCTGCTCAGAGATGTGGCCTAATCATGCACTATCACACACATTATCACATGCATTATTTTCCCTGGCTCTGGAGCTGTGCTTGAATCGTTTAAAGGTTGTGAGTGATAAAAAATTAGAGGTAGGTATTCTCAACCAAGTATGAGCAGGTAGAAATAAGCAGGGCATATATACATCTGTCTTTATCTGTGTATGCACTCATGCCCATGTGCATAGAAATTCAAACCACATCTGTTTTCTGGAGCTGGACAACCGAATCAGCTACTCTGTGTCTTAGTGTGCTGTGGAAGGAAATAATATGGCACTGACTTTCCATTCTAGCACTCTGTACTGGTGGTGAACAGGGAGAAAAAGACCTGTTCCACTTTTTCTACTTCAGTGTTATCTTTTTTTTTTTCCTCCACTCTTCCAGCTAAAGAAACACTTCCTTGTAAGGTATTGTGCTTTCACCATGCAAATATGGGAGGAAGAGCTTTCTGAAGCCTCTTTCCAGCTTGTTAGTTAAGAATATAACAAAAAACTAACCACTTGTTTATCTGACACGGTTAGTTTTAAGGAATACTGCTTAAACATATTCTTTTGGCCTTTTCCTGATACAAAACTTTGAACTCATAGCATTAAACATACAGAAAATTGCTGCTATCCATTCTGCTGCGTTATTTACATTAGTAGGAGACCACGTCATGATGTGGTAAAAGACTATCCTTTTATTTCGCGATGAAGTCTCATTCCATGCTGGCTAACTTTACTGTCATCCAGTTAACTAGAATCATTGTAATATTCAGCAGGGAATGTGATATGTTGGGCGGGGGAGGGAATGAAGAAGACCAAAAGTAATTTTACTTTAATTGAATATATGGTTCCACAAAATAGCGAGCATTTACTTGGCTGCAGAAGCAATGAATACTTGCATTGTTAATGCTGATGGAAGCTGCTCCATTGCTGCCTCAAGAGATACTGTTTTCACTGTGTTCTCTGGGACCATTTTGAACAAAACTCTTGAAGTCTGCATTCAAGTGTAAAGTTTTTAGTGCCTATTTTCTTTTTAAAGCTGAATGAAAGATCAGCAGCTCTTTAGCCTGGAAAAGGCTGTACAAAATGGTAGTTTTCTCAGGATACAGAATCAGCTTCCCTGTGCGAAAGGATGCACAGATTAGTGAGAAGTTTAACTCTTGCAGTTAAGTGTTTAAAAACCCAAATTTCTCTTGTCAAAAAGCACACTGAACTGCAGGAATTGGCACCATGTTTTCATGTAAGTGCAAAAGGTGTCACCAACCAACACCACCACACAGACTGTGTCTGCAAGTAGCAGAATGGCAATTGTAACAAGCCTGTATTGAGGAACCTAAAACCAATTATTTCATGTGACAGATTACATTATTTTAGATATATAAGGAGTCAAGCAACCACCTGTCATGTCTTCTGACAGTAACAAACACACTGATGATACAATGCCTCTACATCATGGTGTGCTGGGTACACCAGTGTTCTATATTCAGTTGATTTTCTGAACCTCTGAGACATTTCCACACTGGAGGAGGGTCATGCTTCTGTTGTTGTTATTCCACTAAAGCTTTTAATACTGTAACTTTTAATCTTTAAAATTTTTCAGTATGTGAAAAACTCTAAAAAGCCTGAAGCTGTAGTCCACCAATTCTGTTGTCAAAACAGGGAAACTATATGACTCTGTATATCCAAAGTTTTATTACTTGCTTTTTGCTTAGCTTCTTACCACATCTGAATGTTTCAAAATTAAGCATGCTCCTCCTGCACCATATGTTCAGATGCGCCAAGGGAGAAAGGAGTTGTTTTTCAATTGGCTCACTGTCTTTTAATGAGGCAGGGGACTTGTGACCTCAGTGCATTGTGGCTGATAAATAGTAGGATATACCCACACATACTCACAGAAAATCTGCAAACACAAATGAGTTGGGGCTAATCTCTAGCTTTTACTAGGGAAAGACAATCTTATGGGCAAACACTTAAGCAGAAAGCTAATACTTAATAGTATGTGATTTTTAAACTGCCAGTGCACAAGCCTGTCAGCATTTATTTCCAGGTTCTCTGATCCTCTTTATTAGTTTCCTGTCTTGCTTTCATCTTAAGCAAGTCACACAAAGGTTTGATTTTCTTTTGTTAACAAATATTCTTTTTCTTTTTTTTTCTTCAAATCTACTTGCATTTCTCAAGGATCTGACGGGTTAAAAATGTTTGTGCTGATGAAGTTAAAGTGTGCTCTTAAACAAAAAGTTATGTAACTTATACGGAATAAATATAACATGCTAGACTATTATGCTAGGATCTGATCAGATAAGTAAGCTTTGCCTTCATTAAAGGCTTTAATCTTGATTATACTCAGGACAGCCTCTACACAACATCTCTGGAGTTTTCCACTATAGGATCTTTCATGCTCTGGTCTGGAATTTTTCAAATAACTAATACTATTTTTTGAGAAATCAAAAGCAAAATATTTTTCCCTCTGTTTTGATAAGTAACAGGATGATGACAGAAAAACTTCCCCTTGGCTCTCGACTGGGAGTTATAAATACCCGAAAGCTAAATCCTGGTCTGGGTTGAAGGTTTTTATTTTACTTCTCCAAGATTTCTTTTCTGGAGATGTGTTTGCGCCTTAGATCTCTTGCTTGCATTGCTACAGAACTGATGAAAGTCTGAGATCTCAATCAAAGGCTTAACAAAACAATAATCCTCTATTGCCCTAATTCTTCTCAGAAATATCTCTCTCTGACAAGAACAGTCCTTAAGCTTTTACATCTTTTTCTGCTTAAAATTACTTTCCTAATTAGAGAGAATTGTTTCCTTCCCAAGTCTTTGTGCATGAACTGCTTTATTTATGTGAAAGCATCTCTGAGGCTCTTTAGCACCCTGCCCTCAAATGCTATGACAGTGATAACACTTTGTATCCCTCAGAAAGTCCAACTTCCTTTCTAAAAAAAATAGAAGAATTCTGTTAAAATTCTTCAAAATCAGTCAAATTAAATTTGAAGCAAAAATAATAAATAGCAGGAATAATGATACATTGCACAGATTTCATGCTTAAAGCAATCACTAACTCTCAAGCACAATATTACAATTTAAAATGCATTATCCTTCCCAGATTTATTTACTTTATACACTTCCATACTAATTCTGAGTTTTTAGACACCCTGTTTAACAGGAATTTGAATTGGAATGTGTAAATGCAGTATGGGTAGAATTAGTTGAGTATTGACATTGAGTAGGGAATGTAAACCAGATTCCTATAGCACACAGTTTAATTTTTTTTTTCCAACTCAGCTGCTCATCCTTACAGGTGATAGAGGCCTCATTTCAAGATGGTACTTATGCAAGAATAGTATCAGCAGCTTCAAGTATATGAGTAATTCTGCTCACTGAAGTTGGACATGAGCTCTGATGCCATTCTGACTAGGCTTCAGACATGATATATTTACTTGCCATCAAATTTTCATGTGCAAACTGTTGACATGGACTACACTCATAAAAGAAGTTTCTCACAAGCTGCAACAAGATTTGGGAAGGTCACAAAGAACCTCTTAAAGCAGATGAATTTGAGTCCAGCTGGATACAAAATAGTTAATACTGAATAAGACTACTCTATTGACTAGTGTGGTTTAGAAAAGCATTAGATGGAAACTTTTTAGTGCCTTTAGAAGGAAGCATGCAATGTGAAGATGTGACGATGGCCATAGCTTGTGTGACCAAGGGGTTGTTATGCCACCTAGACTGTAGGTATGACTGCACCTGATTTGACACTTTTGACACTCTTTCTTCAGAAGTGAAGAGAAATAGCTGTTCAAGCATCTGAATGTCTCTTTCTATGCCTGTGAATACCATTGTTTAAATCTGAGATGAGTGGTTGATGCTGGAGTAATGATCTCTTGCACTTGCCAGTAACCCATCTTAGAGAGGCCACCACTGTCACACAATAAGGTCTTAAATTCATCTCCCCTGGATATGGAAGTCTGCAAATGGACCATTTTCCCTCATTCATATTCACATCCCAGTAAGGATACTGCAATCACACAGAAAGCCCAGCAGTTATGAGTGATTAAAAACCATTTATATGTCAGATCTGTGAAGACTCAGGCTACTGAGCTGCAACTGAAAGTAACTAAGATCACAGGGTTACGTAAAGCAATGAATATCACTACAGATGTTTTTAGTGCTGTCCTCTTGAATAAGAAGACAGCATACAATAAAAAAAGATGAGATAATAAAATAGGGGTTTACAAAATATCTCTTTCCTTCATCTAGGTAAGTAAATGCAACAGAATATGAATTAATCTAAAGAGATTAAAAATACGGCTTAAATAGTTAAATTAATTACAGTATCTTATGTCTATATTCACTGGGCCAAATAACTTTCTCTTCCAGAAAAAAAAAAAAATCACTTGATTATTAGTTGGGAATAGAAAGGAAGTTTCTGCATACTTTTGGCATACATCATATCTTCAATTTAGAGAAAGACAAATGTTCTGGGAAATAGCTGCTTCTTCTGAGGATACTCTCCTATTTTTAACAATGAGTTTCTCTAAAGCTTGCTTCTGACAATCCTTGAATGCATGGATTTACACCCGAGGATTCAAAGTTTTGTTTCTGTGGCAGATGTTTCTTATACTCCTCTTTTGACATCAGAAGATGAACATTGAACAGATTGGGTTTGTTTGTGTTGTTACTGGTCAGAGTTTTACGAGTGAGTTATATTTCTGACTAAAACTTGATATATATCATTAATGATGAACATAGGTGTCTATGCTCTAACAGGATCTAAATGAAGGGTCACCCTAGTAGCTTGTATAGTTTCATAGGAATGCAGCTGGAATAAAAAGAGCGCAGAGGAAGGATTTGTCTTTCTCCTAGTCTTGAGTCTGCTAAGGGCCAGAAGCTATCAGGATGAAAAAATAAATTTGTGCGTCTGGACAAGTAATAGGATCAGCACAGAGAAGGCCTCAAACTAACAAAATCTGTGAAACAGATCTAGTCTTTTGAAGAGATGATGCAGATCGGCAAAAATGACAGAGCAGGGATGCCAGGCTGAAAACTCCAAGCGCAGACTGACTGCATCATCAGCAGTCAAGGCAATGGGAAAACTCTTTGGACTGACAAGAAATAAGCTCATCAGGCAAAATAAACTCAGCTGCTTCACAAGTTCACATGCAAACTTGGAGGAAGCTGAAATGCACAGCAGAGCCAGCTGGCTGTTCCTGAGGGTGGGCTGGCTGCCAGGCAGCTGTGACAGAGGGAGCCAGACTCAGTAGCCACCTCTTGATGACCTGGGCTACCCTGGGATTGACATAGCCTTGCTTGGGAAGGGAGCAGTTGAACACACTTTGTGCAAATAGCCATAGATTCTATTAATCATTATTTAAAGATATCTGTACAGGCAGTGTCCCACAGCCTGTTTGTTTGTATTCCAAAATAATCAACAGCAGAAGAACCTCTCAATAAAAGTGCATGAAAAGTTTTAATTCTATTTTTCCCCAGAGGGAAATTAGAAATGAAACTCTAAGCAAGACTCTGAGACATGGTCGTGTTGCCGAAAAGAATTGTAAATATTGAGAGTGATCCTCTTTGCTGCTAATTAAAAAAATTCAAGTTTTGAGCGTCTGTTGTGATTTTTTTTTTTTAATTATTGCTATTTTCTAAACATTTAATGCTTCCATTAATTCTCTGTCTTCACAGATGGAAAAGTGGATGCCTGAATCTGGCTGGGCAGGCTTTATGGACACATTTCAAAGACAGGATAACATTCTGATCACAAAAGAAGGCTGTATTGGAGGAGCCACTGCATAAGCATAGGTCAGCACATTTGCCAAATGAGTTACTTGTCTTTCTTCAAAGATTAGGAGTATCTCTTCAGTGAAGTGTTAGAAGACACATAAGTGCAAATGCTGCCAGCTGCTCCTGCTATTGCAACAAAACAAAACAAATATTTTCATTGTACTCTGAAAATGAAACATCACTGACACTCCCCCCACTCTCATGCTTTGTTATGAGGTGTTAAAAAACAGGCAAGCACAAAATACATATATTAGGATGCTGTCTCACCGCACATTCCTGGATTTCAGAAAGGAAAAGATGAGTGTTTCCACATATTGTTTTTTCACTCTAGAGTGAAAAGAATGAAAATAATTTTCAGAATCCAAAGTGTCTGCACCTGGTGCCTAAATGAAGGGAAGTAGGTAAATAGTTCCAAGTAATTAATGTAATGGCTCAGAGGGGCCACAGAAGGAAAGAGGAGTTTCTCCAGTTTAAATGTTTGCATTCATGCTTTGCCTAAAGCAAAACAAGCTATCTGTCTTCTGGTTTGCATTTTCCCAATGAAAGCTTCCATTTGTCTTATTGTCATTCCAACATGTGCATCATTTACAGCTTTCACTGCTTGAAAAATGCAAGTCGTGTACAATGCAATATTTTTTTCTTGAGCTTTTAACATTTTCTAGAATGTGTAGAGTGGGTTTTGAAGAGTGAATCAGTAACAGCATAGCCAGTTTAGAATGTGTTGGGTAATTTTTGTAAGTAGCTACAAGTCAGAGGCTTTGGCACTGCAATGCTTTGCTGTGTAGCAGAATTTTCAACCCAGAATAAAGTGCATTGCCTCTTTACACACTTAGGAGAAAGAGAGTCTACCACAGAAATGACTGAATTTGACAGGTTACACCCAGACTGGCCACTATTAAAGACCGACAAAAGGGTTATAGGTCTGGAGTTCCATCTGTTTCTAATATTCTGGTCCTCTAATGTGAGCTGTAAAGATGTGAAAATCTCTAAAATACCTTACTGAATTTTCTCCTACATTTAGAAATTTATGCCTTTTCTTAGAAAATGGGAAGAAAAGTATCATCTGTTTTATCTAACAGCTCAGTGAATTGAGAATTTGTAATCAGAGGAAATCTGTGTTCAGGTCTTGACCCTTTCTGAGGGTATTAGATTTGTGTTTCTAACTTCTTATTTTAAGAACCTCAGTATAAGGAATGTTTAGGTGAGACATTACTAGTTTCTCCTGTGGAAGTGAAAACACTGCCCACCAGAAATACTGTGATAGAAAAATAATTAAGCATGACAATTCATCTTAATAGTTATTGTTCTCATCAAAGCTGGGAGAGGCCCAGGCTTCTGTTTGCTCAAATTACTACTTAATACTAAATCCTGAGGAAGGAAAGCCCTCTGAGACAAATTTCTTGTTTTCAGTCTATCACTGTGTTCCTGTTACATGACTTGCATCAGAAATATTTTCCACCAGTGGACCTTAGGAGTGTAATTTTGTCTGTCGAAGAGATTTGCCTTATGCATGTGGATAGTTTAAAAATTCTGTCACAAAGACAGAATTTCATCTGATAATTCACATGGCAAGCCTACAGTCACAGTCTTAGGTAACATAAAGCCCCTTCTGTATGATATAATGCACAAACCTGTTAAGGGACATACCCTAACCTGCAAGTTGATAGAATGATGAATTTGATGCAGAAACTGGAGATTGGAACAGTTTGAGTTCATCTCATTAGAAGCTAGTAAACATCTGTTAAGCTTGGTCTGCACTTAAAAGGTTTTCTAATGTAGTGGTCTTGGCAAAGTCTTGCTAGAATAGATGCTGCTGAAACTAGCCAAAAAGCTCAGAGGGCTTCCCCAGACAAAACCAGCTGCACTGACTGCTATGCTCTAAACTAGGCCTACAGTAGAGCTGTAACAGAAGTGAGGCAATCTCACTGCCTTTGTGACACTCTAATATTTAAGAAATATCTTTTGTGGATCTGGTCTGAAACAGGGTTAATCTTATATGATGCCTGGATCTCAAATGAGGGACCATTGGTGAAAGTCTTAATATTTCATGCCTAAAACCACCTTCTCAGGATAAATATGCAATTCCAGCATAAGAAGCAGAACAATTGTTGTTAAGAAAAGTTTAGCTTGGGGAAAACTGTGCCTCTACGGCACATGTTTTATGTCATCCCAGTGTAACAACCTATTCAAGAGAGACTGTAGTTGTGCTGTTGTAAGTATATGTTACGGTATAGGCTTTTTTTTTGACACAGTTGTGTTAGTCAAAGATCAAACCTTATCACATCCAGGACTGACAGAACAATGCTGGCAGAAGCCTGTAGCTTACTCATAGTCTCACTTCAGAGGTCATAACTTCAGAAATTTTAACTGTCCTTGCACTGTTCTAAAACAGGCTTATTGCAGCTCTGACTACTAAAATAAAATCCTTGTATTTTGTGAGGTCTATAGACTCTGCTCTGAGGTAACATTTCTCAAGCATACAGATTTAACTCGATTGTTTCCTGGCTGTACTGAGGGGGATAAAATTTTATATTTAAAAATGTACATGTATTGTATGGCTGAGGGAAAAATACAGCAGGACAAAGTTTCATTTAGTCTATTGTATCTAGGATTTTCCCCCCATTGCTAGTTCAATTAGGGAAGTAAAATAACTAAATAGCTTGGGAGCACAGTGGAGCAATCAACCAAACTACAGTAAAATAAAGTTAAATCCTTCCCAACAGAATTCCAGATACCACAATGTGGGAGCATTGACTTCATGTAACTAAAGAATTTTTGTGACTATTTAAATTACTTCTTTGGAACAATAAGCTCTTATCCAACTCTGAGTGACCTTGCAACTAAGAATACACCATATTCAGTATTTCTTTCAACTTGTTTTAGACAGCATCAATAGTTTTCTCAGAAGATACTATCACTGTTTGGAGGAAACATACTTGCAAAAATAAACTAAATTCAGAAAAGCTTCCAGGGATGTATTTGGATACAAATGTGGATAGTGACTCTTGCCCATATCCAAAATAAAACATAGTAGCTGTACAGCAACTTTCTTTGCTAAGTATAAACATCCTAACCTTGATAAGTTTTACAGAAAGAGAAACTGATTGCCATACATTACTACTATCACCAGTATTTTAAGAGCACCCTCTACAGTCACAAAACACTGTCTAACCAGGAAAAGCTCTTCTACTTAAAGAAAACGGTATTAACTGAAAACTTTATCAGTATAGCATCAAATCTATAAGAACACATCTCTGTGAGTGTTTTAAGTGTCAGTAAAGGTGAGCAGGCTTTGCACGAGTGCCAAAGATAGAACCTTTTTCATCACTGAAGCCTCTATATTTGAGGATTTCAAATACCTTATGTGTTCTGGGCTGACTCACAATTAGGCTGTAACCTTCTTCTCTTAAGACAGTGGATGGCTGTGGGATTTAGAAGTCATACAAAACAGTGCTTGTTATTTTCAAAGGAAAGCAAGGAGTAAACCATGGCATAGGCCAGAATGAACTCACAGTCTTGAGTTCACTTCATTTGTTCGTTCAGAATAGTTTTTGTAATAGTTGTGCAAAACAAATACTTAATTCACAAGTGGAATGAAAAGCTTAAAAATTTAGTTGTCCATGAAATTCTTATTATACACATCTAAGTTCCATTGTGCAAACATATCTTGCTCGATTTTAGGTTTGGGCTAGCAGTTCCCATAAAGCATATGACAATTCCTTTCTGGAGCTTCAAAGTGAGAAGACACAAGAACAATCTGAGATCTTCATATATTACCTCTTTTCTGTAACCCCTCAGTTTCACGCAGACCATTCTACTGGCTCCTGACATGATATATCTGACACTATGGTAGTATAATTTGGTTTTATTGCAGTGAAACTGTTTAGTTTTGTTTTGTTTTGTTTTAAATATAAGTTAAAGTTGCTTTAAAAATATATACATAAATGTATTTTTTTTTCAGATAGGAGAGAGTTGACTTTATTCTGCTATNGAGCTGTAACAGAAGTGAGGCAATCTCACTGCCTTTGTGACACTCTAATATTTAAGAAATATCTTTTGTGGATCTGGTCTGAAACAGGGTTAATCTTATATGATGCCTGGATCTCAAATGAGGGACCATTGGTGAAAGTCTTAATATTTCATGCCTAAAACCACCTTCTCAGGATAAATATGCAATTCCAGCATAAGAAGCAGAACAATTGTTGTTAAGAAAAGTTTAGCTTGGGGAAAACTGTGCCTCTACGGCACATGTTTTATGTCATCCCAGTGTAACAACCTATTCAAGAGAGACTGTAGTTGTGCTGTTGTAAGTATATGTTACGGTATAGGCTTTTTTTTTGACACAGTTGTGTTAGTCAAAGATCACACCTTATCACATCCAGGACTGACAGAACAATGCTGGCAGAAGCCTGTAGCTTACTCATAGTCTCACTTCAGAGGTCATAACTTCAGAAATTTTAACTGTCCTTGCACTGTTCTAAAACAGGCTTATTGCAGCTCTGACTACTAAAATAAAATCCTTGTATTTTGTGAGGTCTATAGACTCTGCTCTGAGGTAACATTTCTCAAGCATACAGATTTAACTCGATTGTTTCCTGGCTGTACTGAGGGGGATAAAATTTTATATTTAAAAATGTACATGTATTGTATGGCTGAGGGAAAAATACAGCAGGACAAAGTTTCATTTAGTCTATTGTATCTAGGATTTTCCCCCCATTGCTAGTTCAATTAGGGAAGTAAAATAACTAAATAGCTTGGGAGCACAGTGGAGCAATCAACCAAACTACAGTAAAATAAAGTTAAATCCTTCCCAACAGAATTCCAGATACCACAATGTGGGAGCATTGACTTCATGTAACTAAAGAATTTTTGTGACTATTTAAATTACTTCTTTGGAACAATAAGCTCTTATCCAACTCTGAGTGACCTTGCAACTAAGAATACACCATATTCAGTATTTCTTTCAACTTGTTTTAGACAGCATCAATAGTTTTCTCAGAAGATACTATCACTGTTTGGAGGAAACATACTTGCAAAAATAAACTAAATTCAGAAAAGCTTCCAGGGATGTATTTGGATACAAATGTGGATAGTGACTCTTGCCCATATCCAAAATAAAACATAGTAGCTGTACAGCAACTTTCTTTGCTAAGTATAAACATCCTAACCTTGATAAGTTTTACAGAAAGAGAAACTGATTGCCATACATTACTACTATCACCAGTATTTTAAGAGCACCCTCTACAGTCACAAAACACTGTCTTGTCAGGAAAAGCAAAGCTCTTCTACTTAAAGAATATTAACTGAAAACTTTAATTTATCAGTATAGCATCAAATCTATAAGAACACATCTCTGTGAGTGTTTTAAGTGTCAGTAAAGGTGAGCAGGCTTTGCACGAGTGCCAAAGATAGAACCTTTTTCATCACTGAAGCCTCTATATTTGAGGATTTCAAATACCTTATGTGTTCTGGGCTGACTCACAATTAGGCTGTAACCTTCTTCTCTTAAGAGAGTGGATGGCTGTGGGATTTAGAAGTCATACAAAACAGTGCTTGTTATTTTCAAAGGAAAGCAAGGAGTAAACCATGGCATAGGCCAGAATGAACTCACAGTCTTGAGTTCACTTCATTTGTTCGTTCAGAATAGTTTTTGTAATAGTTGTGCAAAACAAATACTTAATTCACAAGTGGAATGAAAAGCTTAAAAATTTAGTTGTCCATGAAATTCTTATTATACACATCTAAGTTCCATTGTGCAAACATATCTTGCTCGATTTTAGGTTTGGGCTAGCAGTTCCCATAAAGCATATGACAATTCCTTTCTGGAGCTTCAAAGTGAGAAGACACAAGAACAATCTGAGATCTTCATATATTACCTCTTTTCTGTAACCCCTCAGTTTCACGCAGACCATTCTACTGGCTCCTGACATGATATATCTGACACTATGGTAGTATAATTTGGTTTTATTGCAGTGAAACTGTTTAGTTTTGTTTTGTTTTAAATATAAGTTAAAGTTGCTTTAAAAATATATACATAAATGTATTTTTTTTTCAGATAGGAGAGAGTTGACTTTATTCTGCTATGATTTCCACCCTTTCAAATGAGTAAGAAAAGTTGCATTTCTGTTTGCTGTCTTTGATTTTCTTCCCCTTGAAAAAGAAAAAGCAAAGGATCTCCAGGTCACTCATTCATTTTTCCTGCCTTTTTCCCCCTTCAGTCTCCAAGTGGTATGTTCAGCCCTAAATATTTTTCTGTGTTCAATTTTGAATAACTGTTTATGTCACATTGAAATGAGTAGGACTGAAGAAGGCATTTTAAGTTGAGCACATCCTTAAACAGTTTTCTGTATCAGTTCTAAAAAAACCCCAAAAACAACAACCCTATAAAGGTTTGAAATTCCAGTCCTCTAAAACGTGTCTTTCTTATACTGTCTTTCTGTGGCTTGCCTAGATTTGAAAAGACACAGATATTTTCTTAAGTCTTCAGGTGCAGTTGAGATATATATCTATATCTGCAGGTGAACCAGGCGTGATCCTTTACCTTTAAAGCAAATTGATCAGTATCTTTGTTAAGTAGATCTTTTAATTTTCTTATGTTGGACATTATTGAAACGTTATATATCTTCTAAAATATTGTATCACAAACCAGTTTAAATTATATTACGTCATCTGATTAAGAAAAGTGACAGGATATAAACCCACTATTAATAATATTAAAGACACTAATTTTTTTCCCCTGGTCTTTATTCCAAGCTACAGTTAAAATGATTGTAGCCACCGGGTGGTGCTGTTGCCCAACACCACAGCAGTACACTGGCCAACATCCCGCAATTATTCTGGAAGAAATTTTTTGGGTTGATACTGCCTTGGCCTTAGCCTTGGAAATATTTCCTTATCTTTGCCCAAATGTAGAAAAAAAAAAAAAGCAGCAATGATTAGGCAATCCATGCATGCTTATAAGAAAAAAAGTTAATTTTTGCATGGGGTAGTGATGATGTTCCAAAAGTTCAAAAGTTATCTGGATACAGACCCAAGAATATATTTAAAACTTCACTTCTCTGTTTAAATTTTATTTCAATGGGAGCCTAAATTCCCTATTGGATATTGGCCTTAATTCTCATCAAAGACACACACACACATTTTTTAAGAAAACTAAATGTAAGATGCAATGTCTGTAAATCCTCATGTAACTAAAAGGATTAATTATGTAGATATGTTAAAATCAATCAATCTTTGTCCTCCTGTAGTTTTAATAAATCGTACCTTTTCGAACTTGAAAATATTACTTTTATGCTTATGTGCTATCTGCCTTGGTACACTAGTCGTGTGCAAAATTGCCTGCATACACTAAATCAAGATAATCCTTGATATACATATTAAACAGAAGAAAATCGCTTAAAGGTAAAATAATATTTGAAATTAATATTTCTGAGACTGAGATAGAATATATTCTGTCTCCAGGACATAACTTTTGGTTGTCAATATTAAGAACATAAATCTTAATTTTGCAGCAAAAGGAGACATGAGTTAAACTTTAAAAACATAAAAATGGTACTTGCTTAACATTACACATATGCATGTTATTTCAGGATGACAGGAAGAATTGTTAAACTACTCAGAAAGTCTCTGCATTATCTTGCCCTGATAAATGCTTTTAGTTTCAGCATGGCACATTCTGCAAACTTTTTCTGTGATTAAATATTTTGTCTACTTAGAATCCTATATCTGCCTGGAGCTGTGCAATGCCTAGCACAATATCCTAGTACTGAAGGCATGATTATAAAAATAGATCAGAGCAATAGTTCTTAAGAGCTACATGCATAAAGAGCATAGGACTCATTTAGTTTACTACCTTACTATTTCTGTAATAAATTAATCAAGGTTTATGTTTGCAATGACTGAAACAAAGTGATCTTAAAGCTTTCTTCAAATAAATATATTGACAATGTCAACAAATTACTATTTTTACATATTTACACAAAATAGAGACTCAGTCTATGCTACTCCTCCAAAACCAGTTTGTCCTTGCAGTGTGCACACAGCTTAATCCCAGCAGGCTGGTTTTGACCAAGAGGAGCTACTTAGACCACAGCAGAGCAGGTAACAGTTACAACTGTTTCTGGGACTTTAATGTAGATGCACGTGGTAGTAACTAGGATCTCTGCAGGCTCTTTTTAGAAAAACTTATTTTGTCATTGCTAGGATTACTTCAGTAAGGCTATTGAGAGCAACCCTGTGTGAGAGCACCTTTGAATAATGCCTCTCAGTCTTGATTTCTGTGTACGTAAGACAGGTTCATAATTGTCTTATATTCAGTGTGAAGAGTATTTGTAAACCTGAGCTAACTAAACAGAAATTAAATTCTAAACCAGATCTATTTTAAATCTTAATCTCTTAACATGGATTAGGTAACAAATTAAAATTAGGCATTTTCCACCGTTGAAGGCATCTAAAAATATTAATCTCTTCTACTATTTCATCTGTCATTTTACACATTTTACTTATCACATCTTACTCTTCTGCAATGTAAATATGTTCTTGACTAGCTCTCCTAATGGCTGGGATTATTCACGCTCTTTTAGAATATTGTTACACACCTCTCTACCTTGATCACTTGGGTCAGAGACAGAGGGAACCAAGTGCTCTGGGTTGTATCAGGCATATTTGACAGCTGTATGCAGAACAATAAAGAAATGTGAGAACAAGAGATGATGAATGTAAAAGACAAGGGCTGCCCCCAGAGAGAGAAAAAAAGCCACTGCAAAAAGAAGAATAAAATAAGAAAGGTGGAAAATGAATGACTTCCCTTTCTGGACAGTTGTCTTTCAAGTAAAAATCAGACGCCATATATTAAAAAGCATCTGGTAAAAGTGCAGAATGAAATTTCTTCAAATAACCCAAATTGTCCTCTGAAACTAAATTTACACCATAGCAAATAGAACTGTTCCTTCATGTTCTACGACAGCTAAGCGGTATGATGTTTAAATATGACAGTCTGATAAAAACATACCTTGGCATGCTCAAATAACTAAAAAGTTCATTAAGTTTGATAAAATGATTGAGATACAATTTCACAGATATAATTTTAGATTCAACTCTGTAATTATTCTGCTTAAGGTAAATATTTTGAGAAAACAATTCAGTGGAAATAATGGTGGAGACTAGAAAGAACACCTGAATTTTTAAGATTGCGTTTCTTGGAATAAGAAATAGAAAAACAGTCTATTGAATACTTCACTGAATACAGTAATAACAGATAATTTTGCTATTTCTTAAGCAACAGACATCTAGTCTTTTATAATAATTTGAGAAAAATTGCAATATATATTGTAAAAGGCGAGTCAGAATCACTGTCCAAGTCATTCCACACTGTAAGAAAAACTTTTTTTTTTCCTTTCCACTATGATTATTATTATTATTTCCTGCAAGGAAATCAACTATAAGAAAGTGTCAAAATTCAGTTCAATCTGTAGTTGAATAGAAATAGAGATACATCTTGCTAGGAGCCAATCATGGCATTAAGAAACCAAGCTTTCAATACAGTCTGACTGCAAAAGGAGACATGAATTTAGGGAGTGGAGTTCAGTACCTAAAGTGTCCTGGAGTAGCAAGCAGCTGGAATTAATCTACAGCACAAGCTGTCGGGGCATTACTGTTTGGTTTTGCTTTAGCTGCATACTCCATTTTGTATTGTATTTCACAACTGCATGATAATACACTGCCTGGACAGAGAGACATTAATCATAGTGTCGAGTCAGTTTTGTAAACAAGGACCAAAGCCTTCATTTAAAGGAGAGGAAGAGAAAAATAAGTGAATGAGGGGTGAGCAAGGAAATGACATCTTGCACAGAGATGGTATTCTGTGCATGACCTGTCTTCAGAGCAATTTTAGCTTATTGCTGTGTTTGTATACATTCCTTCAAAAAATTACCTCACTGGACAACTTTGTACGTTTGCAGTGTTCCAGCTGGACTATGCATATTAGTGAATGAAGTCTTAATGTTTGTAGCATTATTATACCAGATATTTGTAACACTCATGTTCAGAATATGCCAAAGACCTGTGAGAATTTGTCAATTTTTAAAATTTAAGCCACAGTTTTAATAAAGTTTAAAAGTTCAAATTAAATTTTCCTCAAAGGCTTATAAAGTGTAGGACAGAGCTTTGAATCAAAATCCAGTCAAAGCTCTCTTCTTCATGTCTGAAATGCTCGTGACCAATATAAGAGCTTCAGGAATTGTGCTGCTTCCACTTTTTTCTTGTTTTCATTCCTTTTAGATTTTTTTTTTTCCTTTTAATTAAAAAAAAAAAAAAAAAAAAAAAAAAGCACCTTGGCCTCATTATCATTTGAAACAATTTTTCTGAAACTCAATATAGAACAAGAGAAAACTTTTCTAAGCAGTTGAATGCTGAGCATGCCAGATAGCAATTGAATGATGTCCTGAGCTGTTACATGATAGATAATATATAATGAAAAGAATTATTTGTTAATTAATTAAAATTATTATTATTTTTAATTAATGACTATATAATAATGACTCATAGTCATCGTAGCCTGTTGTTTCAGCAAGAAATGAATCTTGTATGTTTCTGTTCTGGTTTGTTTCCAAATGCAATGAAATGTACTATTGTATAATATCACTGATTAACAGCTGTTCTAATTAACCAACAAGAACCTGAAAATTATAGGTGTATACACCTCTTTAATGAAGTATTTTGTTTTCTACTAAGTTCAATTCCTTCTCTCCTTGCAAAACTACAATACAAGACTAAAATCACTGTCAGCATATTTCTTCACACTTTAATAAAATACAGCCATATATACGTGTGTCTGAGCTCAGCTAGTTCATGTAACTCTGAGAAAAGAAAGAAAGTTTAGCTACTTTGTCTCTTTTTCATTCCTTGTTTCTCAGTTTTACCAATTACAGGAGGCAGGGTGTAAACTTCCCATGCTTTCTAAAAACTGCAGTGAAAGGGCCTAAGTGAACTATATAAATCTTTTACTCAAATAGCTCCAGGATTAGTCGTGGCTGCTGGTTCTGTGAAAGTATATGAAAAGCAAATGTTACGTGGCAAAATATGTAAGAGATCAAGATGGCAACATGAGTTTGAGCTGTTGTCTCATGAGGATTTTCCTGGTAAGTCAATCAGGGGCAGAAAAATCCATAAGTCTATAACTTTCCTCTCAACAACCATTTTAAGGGAAAATAAACTTAGTACATTAGGAGGTGCACCTTTATAGCCTAGCCCCTGTCACATTCTCTCAGCAAAGGAAAACATTGTTAGGTGTCTGCAAACACCTCATTAGCTGCCTCTTCTGAATTGCTTACAATTTGTTCAATTGCCACCGTTCACAGTTCTTTCCGCTGATTAATCATCAGTATAGCATTTTATCACAAACTATTGCTGCCAGTCACTACTTTTCTGTCTCCTTTTTTTGCTCTTGAGTGTTTCCTGTAGCTGTCAATAGATCTTTGTGGGGTACTGACTTGGAAAACTACAGAAATACAGGTTTTGTAGAATTCTCAGAATGCAAATAATTTTTTGATGTATCATAGGTTTGTGTGAACTTTAATATATTTTCTTCCCCCAGCACGGAACCTAAAATTGGATGTAGTGCCCTAGAAGTGTCAATATTGATGCTTTATTGCGAATGGTTACTTTTTTTGGCTGAACCTCTTCTATTTAAAATATCCTAATCAAGACAGGGTCATTCTCTACAGAAAATTCATACAATTGTACATAATACAATTCTGTACAGTAGCGTTTGCTAATTAGGCTTGTTTTGACAGACATGTAATAGGCAGCAGAGCAGCTCTGACAAAAAATTGAATAGTGAGCGTCAGCACAGTTGGATTCGAAAAGAGGATGTGTGTCTATCTATACCTGTCCTACGGGACAATTCCCTCAGTGGCTCTCATGGCTTATATCCTGGGATTTCTTTCCTTCTCATGTTCACTGCCCTGCCATGTCTCTGTTCTAGACATGGATCTTGTGGGTTTTTTCCCCTATGTATTCACTGTGAACCTGTTTTATGACAGTGCTTCCTGTTTTAGGTGTTTCAAATCACAAAAAAAATGTATTTCTGAGGGCGGAAAAAAATAATTAAGGCCAATTTCTTGTGAGATGCTTATAGTCACTGTATTGTTTGTGCAGCACTTGTGAATCACAAGTCCTTGGCACCCAGCTTTCCTTCACATGTGGGGCAGGGGAGAGAGGCATGCTGAGGTACTTCATGCACTTCAGTTCTCACTATGTATGTAGAACATTCTGGAAATGCGGAGGCATCCTGTGATCTTTCCAGTCTAGGTGAAGACACTGAAAACAATCCAGAACGCTGGTGATGGCTTAGGTGTGCCCAGAAGCGCTTGTGAATGCTGTGAGGGCACGCAGCCCTGTTTGCTCCTGACAGCGGGCCACAGCCCAGCTCCTCACCCCGTAGCTCTACCGCGCGTTCAAAACCACACCTGCCCGGCCTCGTCCTTACGCTGCCTCAGCTCTTCCTCGCCGCGGCGGGAGTGTCGCCAGCCGCCTCCGCGCGCGCGTCACAGCAGACCTGACTGTCGAGGCTGTCAGTACCCGGGCTCGGGCCGGCTCTCTTCTCCGGAGGATTATACCAGCCCGCCCCTTTCGTCCGGGCACCGTTGGCCGCAGACTGAACAAAGGAGGAGCTGGGTGCTATTCCCCGCTGCGGTTCATAGGTGCCTGTCGAGGGGGCTGCGGGGACTCGACCCGCTGAGGGCGCCCGGCCGCGGCGGGCGGGGCGGGAAACGGCCCCGCGCTCACCTGAGGGAAGATCGGAAGAGCGTNCGCGGGGGCCGGGGAGGGGCGGGGGCAGGCGGGACGCCGCGCGGCTCGCTTCTCTCTGCCGAGCTGGCCGGGTCTGGCGGCCGTAGGGCTGTGGCGCGCCCCGAACGGAGCGCGACGGGCACGGGGCACGGCGCCCTGCGGTGCCGCTGCGGACGCGGCTCTCCGCGCCGAGGCGTCCCGGGGCGCTGGCTTCGCTCCGTTAAACGCGCTCGTTCCCAAAGGCCAGCGGCGTCGAGTCCTGCGGGCGCGGAGAGAGAACACGGCTGTCCCGGGGGGCTGGCCTTCCCCTCCTGCGCTCCTCGGGGCCGCCCTGGCCAGCGGCGGCTCTGCGCCCCCGGGGCGGGCGGGCGGGCGCGTTGGACGGCGGAGGGGGAGGCGCGGAGGGGAGAGGGAGCTGCCGGGACAACGGGCTCCGGCGAGACCTGGATGTTCCTGAGTTCTCTTTCGCGCTGTGAAGAGCGGGGGCTCCTCTCCCCGCACGCGTGTACGGGCCGCCCCTGCCCCGGAGCGGCGCCCGCGGTGCCGCAGCGGGAGGCGCTTGCTGCCGGCCTTGAGTTCCGGCTGCACTCGCCCTGCGGAGTCGGGGGCCACGGAGGGCCGGGGCCGGGCCGGGAGCCGGGGGCGGGCCGGCGGAGAGCCCTCGGTGGGCGCCGCGGCACCCGGCCCGCACGCATTCCTTCGGGGATTCCTGGCATTCCTGAGCTGAGCTGAGGGCGCTCTGCCTTCTTCGTCTCCCTTTCATTCCACAAATTAGTGTACTTTTGCGAGAGAGTGTGTCCGCGTTGCGTGCGTTGAACTGAGAATGGCACTGCAGTCATTTATTCATCTTCCCAATTAGCTTCGTATCTGATGTAATTGATATCCCTCCAGTGCGATGACAACTGTATTGTGAGATCAGTGCCGCGATAAGACTTGTGTAGTGAATTTGCATTAGCATCTGCAGTTGACAGAAGAATAGTTGTTACAGCTTTTTCTCCCATTTCTCTCTGTAGCGTGTAAGTGTTTTTTAAAAGTCACTGCAATGTAGTTTGAGTAACTATCCAAGTAGAAATAGTGGAAACCTGTCATTGCAAGTTGTTTTATTTATCTGAACAGCTACACTGTGTTTACCTTCCTTGCAAGTTGTTTTATTTATCTGAACAGCTACACTGTGTTTACCTTCCGCACAGCCATGTGAAATCAATCCTGTAGATGAATCAGAAACCCCCCTAGGATGTAATGCTTTGTGGTATACCCAAATGAATCTGGTAGATTTGATAGAACCTGTCTCATAGTTAAGTGCCTTTTTATAGAGCTGTTTTAACATAACGAAAACTTCTATAAGGTATAATAAAAATGACAAATCCAAGCTACCGATTACTTTTTTTAAGGTGCTTTCTAAGAACTTGTTTGACTAGCAAGTAGATTTTCTAGCAGTGTCGTCGAGTTGTTTCATTTTTTCTCATGGTAGACCCAGAATAAATTCACTTATGCTCACAGTGTTTACTGAACCAGATGTGGTTACTGATGATTGGTATGAAAGTATACCGAGTTGCTATAAGCTTAGAGTGTTAATTTGACTTGTGGTCTCTTGTTTAGTAGAAGATTATAAATGGAAGTTAAAACTTTTCATATGGTATGGGAATGTACCATTAGTAGTGTTAGTAAACAGCGTGTCTTAGAAATGAGATTTAAGTTTGTAATGTTATGAAATGCAATTATAAAGCTATTTCTTGTTTATTATTATTTCTGAGATGTAGTTAGCTCTACTTTTAAAAAGGAAAGCTAATATTAGAAAGCAATATTTCTAATTTTTATTTTAAAATATCCTAAGATAGTA
Organism: Urocolius indicus; assembly: GCA_013401255.1. NCBI lineage: Eukaryota > Metazoa > Chordata > Aves > Coliiformes > Coliidae > Urocolius > Urocolius indicus. The sequence continues at coordinate 39,982 of WBNH01005461.1, forward strand.
TTTAATGTAAGAGAGTTGTAATTAGTATATTATTTTAGTTTAATATTCAGATATCTATTTTTACAAACTGATCTGAGCTAAACAAAAAATACATTGCTTCAAATGAGGAATCCTATAAAGAAGCTGATATTTTTACATGTACATATTTGCACTTCAGAAGAAGTTTTGAAATGTACTAATCACGGGAAAATAATTCCTAGTTGGCTTACATACACCTTGAATTGTAAGTGACATTAACTGTTTGTAAATCCCACTTCAGTACAAATACACATTGCCAAGGATTATTTTAGCAAATGTTACAACAGTAATGAAAAGGAAAGGCTTGTCATTGCTAACCTCTTTGATTACAGAGTTTGTAATGATATTCCAAAGAGTCGGTTTTCTCCATGGGTGCATCACACAATTGTTTTTGTTCTCCATATCTGACTTCAGTGTGCTTTGCTTTTAAATCTAATAAATGAAATGAGTGCTTAGGCTGCTTGCTTCCAATTAAATCAGCTTATTTTAATTTCTGTTAATTGCATTACTATATCTTACTGTCACTAGTAAAATGTCTTGGGAAAGCACTTAGGTTCCCCTGACAGGGCATAAGTGTGGGATGTGGAATTTAATTCACTGCAAAAATGGCCTGTGGTGTATCCCATGTAAGGAATTTTACCCCAATGAAAGGATGATAAAGCTGAATAAAAGTATTTGACAGCTCCTTCTTCTGGTTTATGTTGTGTAATAGGAAGTTGATCTTTCTGTGAGTGTTGGAGAAACTGGTTTGTCTAGACTCTGCAATGTCATCTGAAATCTGTAGGTGAAATGGCACGACCTCAAACTTGAAAATAGCTACTTAAGTATTTTGAGGCCAAATAATTCTGCTGATGTCAGAAGTTAAAGTAGACCAGCATAGCTGCCTGCTGTTTTACCACTTCTGCTTTTTGAAGTTATAGTGATGATGATGATGATGATATCATTTTTATCTGACTTTTTTACTATCTTGATAACCTAAAAATATGTGTATTGATATCAAGCGTGTCAACCTGATCATGCAAAACAATGTTGAGCCTACAACATTGTCTGCCTGTGGTGACAGAGGGGAACTATCAAGAATTTGGTCAAGATCACTGATGCTAATAGATTTCTCAGAAGTGGCAATGAACACTGAAGTAATGGACCATATTTCCCAGTTCTACACCCTCTCAATGCAACTCCGAATGGTGGCAGAAATTACTTACTGCCCATGTATTCATATAAAGCAGGCTTAAGGAATTACTGTTTTCTTCTCTGCCCTACTTCTTCCCTTCTAGGAGTATGAGGTAGGTTATCTCCTACCTGATCAGTTCAGTGATATGATTTAGATAATGACTTTATGAAGAACTAAGTCTTTGCAGTATAGAGATTAACAATGTGTCCTGAACAGTCAAGGACATGGTAGTATTTGTCCAGTTTTATTGCTAGGTTTCAACAAACTGCATACTGGTACTGATGATGCATCCCCAGCTTTGGTTTGGCAGCTTACAGAGGTTTTTGATCTTTGAATGTTGTGTTGGTGGGATGTGTGAAAACAAACAAAAAAAAAGGTGATTTTTTGTTGTTGTTGTTTTGGTTTTTTTTTTTTTAATTTTTGTTCTTGGCAAAAAAATGGTGCATCCTTCCATTGAGAATGCTACATTGCTGGGTCTTTCTGTGAGGCAAAGTGCTTGTGTGTTTGTGGAGTGTTTATTCCAGGCACGTTTATCTGGAAATACCAACACGTTTCAGAAACTGCTTTGGCCTTGACACACTGAATGGAGTTAAATCTAAATGGTAATATTTTTTCGGTATGGTGAAGTATGAAAATTTGTTTAAACCTGAGAATTTAACATAGTAAAAATGCATGTTGTAAACATTTAGTGGAGTGGTAGTCATGGAGTCATCGCTGTTTGGAGCTCAGTGTATTTTTTGTGACCTTGTCCATCTCTGCCAACAGAGCTGGCAGGCTCCTTGCAGGAGTTTATCCAAATGTAGGCTTACAACCTTCTGTTTTATGTGAAATGAAGTGGATGAGAAAATCCATTGCCAAACATTTGAAGTACATGTATAGTTTTTCCATCAGTGCCACTAGATTTTTAGCCAAAGGAATTCTGTTTTCCATTAAATGGATACATCTTTTGTTTCTCTGAGATGCATTAACCAGATAAACAATGCAAGATTTAAAATTAATACTCTAAAGTAGCCTTTTTACATTCTAGCTTTTTGGTAAGGACAGAGCGCAGTGAGAAATAAAAGTCATTGAAGAAACATCTCAGAAAGCACTTTGAACAAAAAACATCAGGGAGACTGGTAAGACTGGAAGCTGCCTCAATTATTACAACAGCCCCTACCTGTGAGGATCCCCAGGCACACTCTGTCATTACCACGCAGTTAGCTACATGACTCTCAGCAGTCTGAGCATGAGAAGAATTTAAGTTTAGAAGTTTGCAGAAGTTCATAATTCTTTAGTTATCTGTACATTATACACACCATTTTAATGTATCTAAAATGTTGATGTGAAAACCATAGAACTACACTGTGAAAAGGAGACTTACTGACTAGGCAGCCCATGCTTACACATTGACATGCATGTGTGCCTATGTATTTCTCTGTGTATATACATAAATTGTCACAGACACTTGCTTACCAGCTGTTAGGAATGTTTCCACTCTATTTTAATTTCTATTGAAAGATACCTCTGTTAGAATGGAAGGTGTTTTTTATGTACATAAACCCACTCAAAAATGGGTAATGATTTGTGACCTCTTTTAACATAAAGCTTAACGCAGAAGTGGTGGGTAAAGTTTGAGCTTTTAGAGAGAGATGAGGGAATGTTTTCAGTGACCTGAATCAAGCCAGGCCATGTTGAAACCAGTAATGGGTTGAAGTAGGCATTCATACAGTCGTTTGCACACCATTAGCTGTGATACGAAGGGAGCAAATGTTCAGTCTTTATTTACAAGAACAATTGGCACTTAATGCTACATTATAATCCCACAAACACTTCAAGCCTTACAAAGAAGCAACCCTACCTCTGTAATTTCCCTCCAGTAATTATTGTATTCCAGTGTGAAGGTGCGAAGGGTGGAAACTTGTGGGAGCTGGTTCAGCCTGTGCTCTATATAGGCAGGGTCCACACCAGACAGTGTTGGTTGCACAGACTTTGTAAGCTCTTCTAAGTGGTATATCTCCTGGCTGAGCAGTCCAGCAGACTGACTGTGAATCTTCTTTCCTTTGTGGAGTTATCTTGCTTGTCTATTCAGCCTAAGTCTCAGACTGAGTGTGATGATAGCATCTTGTTGTCTTGTGATGTTTGGGCTCAAGGCCTACAGTTCTTACTGCATATTTAAATTTTACAATGCATGGTTGAGTTAGTTGAAAGAAACTAGATGGGTGTGAAGCCAAGTATTTAAGGAATACAATGTAATTAAGGCAAAGTTTAACAATAGAAAAATAGGAGCCGTAACCAGATTGAATACATATGAAGCGGTGGCCTTATGTTGACTGGAAGTAGGACTTGAAAAGTCAATTTTACGAGTTAAATACTTGCATCTCCATAGCGATTAACTTTTTTTTTTTTTTTTTTT
>WBNH01005461.1:43654-158999 GCA_013401255.1 Urocolius indicus
TTTTTTTTTTTTTTTTTCTGTGTATCTTCATATAGATGAGACCTTAACTGATCCTTAGTTTTGTTTAGGAATAAGCTGTACTTATATAATCAAGATTATGCTTGTTGCCTCTGTTGTGTTCCTGTAACTGTTATTTCTGTAGACAAGATTATAAATTTTTGGGGTGAGAATACTGAAAAGAAAGTCACATCTAAAGCCAAGGAATAACTTTTTAAGTAGGAAACCTTCCTATTTATTTATTTTAGATAACAGTATAAATCATCTTGTGTTCTTGAATTATTGTCAAAGCTTTTTAACAAAGGTTGCCCTAATTCTCTTTCCTTTTCTTTAAGAAGGGCTTTCTAATAGACTGTTTTAGCAAACTTGAGATCTTTGCCTCAGCCTCTAAAAATATGAACAGGATACTCTCTTCTGTTTAAACAATAATGATATCATTGGGATGTATTAAGATAATTTCCTTTGGAACAAAATAAAAAGTTTCTAACATTGACAATTGGAGGAAAATGTAGTGAAACAACACAGAATCTCTTGTGGAGTGAGTGTAATCATATCAGATGTTTGGATACAAAGCAGCTATTGTATTTGGAATCACAAACTGCTTTTAGATAAGTATCCCTGTGTTACTCAGCTGTTGTTTCTATCAATACATAACAGATACACACTTTAGAATTTTATAAACTAGGAAAGAGTATCTAAAATAAAATTTTATCATGGTGACTTAAGCTTTGTTTTTGTTATAAAAATTAAGAAAAAATGAACGTGGTCATATCACATGTGAGTTATTAACTCTGAGAGAGTGCGGTTAGTGATTGGACATGGGTGATCTTAAAGGTCTTTTCAAACCATAATAGTTCTGTGATTCTATGATAAGGTTTTATTGTTTGCTTGCTTTTTGTATTTGAAATGTATAAATGATGTACTGCAATGATGTGAGGATACTTGGAAATGCACGTAGATAAGCCCAGCAGATTAGATTCTGTGTTAGTGGCAAAAAAGAGCTTATACAGGTGTATATGAGCCTGTGTGGGGCATGACACAGTATAGTGGTACAAGTATACTTACACAGATATTTGAGTCCATATAAAGCTTGTACCAGCACAACTATTAAAAAACAAATGTAAGTCTCCATCTCCTCCAGTGACTTAACTAGTACCATAGTATACAAAACCTGGAACTAGTTGAGACTGATGACATTAGTTTATTAGAACTGTATTTCAGACACAAGTTGACATGTGCTTTAGTGTACTTTTAATGTGCTTCCTTTTTATTTATGATTTGGGAGACTCTTTTAAACTAATTCATTAAAGAAAAAATGAACTTTCAAATAATGATATAAAATTTATATTGCAGTGGTTTAGAATAGTTTAGAACATTATGTGAGAAATGCTGAGGTTTATTAATATTTTAATCATTAACAAAAATTAAGGCTTTAATTTCCACTCAGTAAGTAATTTTAATAAGTCATGCCATATTTCCTCAGGTATAAATCCTGTAAAATGATGACTATATGAATCATTTTCTTAAACATAGCAGTTTAAGAAAATGGGATATGTATTATGTCCTTACCTTCATTCAGTCTTTGTCAATCTACGAGACCTGAGGATCTGCCAAAATGTCTGGTTGTTGACTTACAGCCATTGAAGCTGATTTTCTTTTTGAAAAAAACCTCAACAAATAAACCGGCAAAACCTGCTAGTTGTCACACAGCTCAAGCATTTGGCTGATCTGCTTCGTACTTTCATAGGACTAACAAGATGTTTTACATTTGAGACACTGACATTTCCTCACGCGCATTTTTCAGCCAGAGGGAGTATGAACCAAGCTGTAAGCAAGTGAACAGTATCTTTAACTGCTGTTCATAGTTCTTTCAGCTGACAGTCTTTATTAAATAGAACTCTCTTCCGGTCCTTGGAAGGGTGGCTATTAATTTTCTGTTTTATTGGCTGAGCATCTGATTAAGGTGGTTTAATATTTGGGTGGAACTGAAACTGAAATCCTCATCTCTAAGGCAGTAAATCCAAGACTCATCCACTTTGCTGCACTGCATTTCAGGAGAAATTTATAAACTTACTATGTGAATCCATACTAACGTAAGCACAGCTGTTGGCTTCCACTAACAGCTCTTAAAGAAAGGTATTATTTGGCATTTTCATCCTGCAGGGAATTTTGTCATCTCTAGACTGCCATTGAAGTCAGAGCAGATAATGATTTTTTACAGAATAGAAAAGAAAGTAATTGATTCAGAAATGTTGAAATAGTCACTAGTAAAATATATTACGGTTATTGCACGCTTCTTTCTGCTCTATGGGTCGACATTACTGGCTGGAGTTAATTTTTCATTATGCACCTGAAGATACATGACTACAATATTTAATCAAATCTCAGTCAAAGAAAAAAACATCCAAAAAATGTGTTGGGTTTATGGAAGGTGCAGACCTAGATGGCTCCTGGTGGGAAGGCTAGAATGATTGCTTTCAAAAGGAGGCTCGAGTGACCCACTTGCAGTGTGAATGTGTGGTCCTCAGCATTTAATTCCCTACATGGGCACCAGGCACACCTTGGGCTAGCAATGGGTAGGAATATCATTGCAGATAACAATGCAATGCTGGGTATGCAGTCCTAGTCCTTTCCTCTTTGCACTGCAACCATTAGTAATACAGATGCACCCAAGACTAAATGGGTGCATCTGATGGTGGATGGGATCTAATACTTAGTTTAGAAATAGTTTCTGCAGTTCATTTGCATAAAATGGGTTTGGAAGAATATAAATTGCTAGCTTACTTTTTATGAAGAATGTAAGATTACTTCTACCTGGATCAGCCATGCCTGGGAGACTGGAGAGATAGCTTGGTTTGGTATTACGTTTGTGTGATACCAAGCATTAAGTCTTTGTGGTGTGATGCTGGTATATGGAGTACTGAATAATACTGGCCATATGGTCAGCAAGTCAGGATTTTTTTTTCCCAGTCTCTTTTCTTTCAACAAGTAAAAAGAAGAGGTGGGACACGAAACTTTTGGTCTGCCCTCAAGAGGGAATGAATATTTTAAAACTTAGTGGTCTGTTTTCTAGTTCTTCATTTACAGAAATTTTAAATAGGTCTTTGGTGCTGACATCAGAAAAGCTGACCAATAATTAAATATCTCTGGGGGTATTTTTTTTCCCACTGCTGCCTGCAGAGAGACTACATATACTGAATTATGATCTGATGTCTTGTAGAAAATTCTCTGTAGGCCTTTTGAAAGTTTTGAATTTCGACCACTAGAAAGGGAGTAGCAGTTTCAAGACAGTACAGAGACAAAGAGAAATTGCTGTGAAAGTTTTATTGTGTTCCATAACAACCATAATTTTCTTTATAATAATTGTGAGGAGTGACTGCCACATATGATACAAATATAGTTGTATCAAGAAAAAACTATACCTCAAGTAGGAAAAAAATCTTAAATGGAGATAAGGAATCTACTGGAAAGATAATTGTTTCAGATGTTTTTCTGTTGCTGGATATTGTAAGTTTGTGTGGTAGTTTAGCCCTGGCTGGGTGCCAAGTGCCCACCAAGTCGTAATATCACAACCCCTCCTAAGCTGGATGAGGAGAGAAAAATATATATATTTGTGTGTTGAGGTAAGGACAGGGAGATTGCTCAGCAATTAGTGTCATGGGCAAAACAGACTCAACTTGGAGAGAAAAAGGTTTGATTTTTAAATAAACCATCAGAACAGGGAGATGAGAAATGAAACTGAATCTTAAAACACCTCCCCTCACTCCTCCCTCTTCCCAGGACTCTCCTTCCCCCCCACCCCCAGCAGTGCAGGGGTCGAGGTCAGTTCATTACAGATGCACTTTGCTTCTGCTTATTCTCAGGGAGAGGCCTCATCACACTTCCTACTGCTGCACCGTGGGGTTCCTCCTGCGGGAGACAGTCTTCCACGAACTTCTTCAATGTGGGTCCTTCCCATGGGCCACAGATCTTCAAGAGCTGCCCCAGCATGGGGCCTCCCATAGGGGCAGCTCCTCACACACTTCCCCAGTGTGGGTCATCCACTTGGAGAACAGTCATTCAGGTACCGACTGCTCCAGCCTGAGTCCCTCACAGGATCACAAGCCCTGGCAGCAAACCTACTCTGGTGTGGGCTTCTGTCTCCCCATAGGCTCCCAGGACCTGCCAGGAACTTGCTCCAACATGGACATCCCACGGAGTCACAACCTCCTTCAGACATCCACCTGCTCTAGAGTGCAGTCCATCCATGGGCTGTGAGTGGATCTCTGCTCCGTGGTGGCCTCCATGGACTGCAGGGGCACAGCTGCCTCACCATGGTCTTCACCATAGGTCACAGGGGAGTCTTTCTTTCAGGGCCTAAGCACCCTCCTCCCCTTCCTTCTACACTGACCTTGGTGTCTATAGAAATGTTTTCACATTCTCACTCCCTGTTGCTGCTGCAGTTCAGCAACTTCTTCTGAAATATGTTGATCACAGAGGTGTTACCTCAGTCACTAATTGGCCAGGCCTTAGTCAGCTGTGGGTCCATTTTAGAATTGACTGATGTTGGCCTTACCAGCTACAGGGGAAGCTTCTGGCGGATCTGTTTTTAAGAAGCCACCCCTGTAGCACCCCCTACTACCAAAACCTAGCCCAACCAAAACCACTACAGTTTGCTCTCAAATGGGTTTCACTGTCCTTTTTTCCAGTCCCACATCTAGAACTTTAAAATTTCAATTTTTTTCCGTTCTGCTCTACTGTAAGCAGTAGATCAAGCAAACTCAGTACCCCCAGAGCTATCTTCCATGTAGACTAAAAGAGACAGCAACCTGGGCCCATTTTCCTTTGCAAAAGCCTCAGAATGTTGATAGGATTAACAGTGATTGACAGTTTCCCCTCATGCTTGCAAGCCATGTTTGTGAGATTGTGTTGCACCAAGTGTAAAAATATTATAGTTTCAGTCTTTCCATGAATTATCCTGTCTGTTTCCTTTAACCTCACAGTATGTCAGGTTTCCTTCCTCTTCTCTCCTAAAGTTATTTCCTGTCCTTTCTCCATGGCACTGTCGTTTATTACTGACCTAACACCCACTTTGTCTTCTGTGATATTGCCGGTACTTTCAGAATAGTCAGCTGCACAGAGAATCCACCTTTTGTCTTGGAGAGCAAACTCAATATTATGTAAAGCTGGAGCACAAATTTTATAGTTCCTTCCTGGCATTTTGCTGTGGATGTGAAAAATCTGGAGTAAATATCCATAAACTGTTACATCTCTCTTTTTTTTTAAAATAGGCACTGATTAAATAATATCAGCAGTGCCTTTAGTTTTGGTAAGAAAATTTGGAAATAAATTCCATGGAACCAAATGTGACTTGATAATTTAGCCTGTAATAGCTTGAAATTTTCAGAATTCTAAAAGTTCGTTCCTCCAAAGCAAAGATAATTTGGCATGACTTAATCTTCCTTTAATGAAAAATCTCCAGCTAATTCAATCACATAGAACCACAGAATGATAGGAGCTGGAAGCACCTGTAGAGATCATCCAGCCCAGGGTATGTCCAGGTAGGTTTGGAAAACTTCCAGAGAATGAAAATCCATGACCTTCCTGGGTAGCCTGTGCCAGGACTCACAGTCACAGTGAAGAAATTTCTCCTCCTGTTCCAGTGGAACTTTCAGTGCTTAGTTTGTGTCTGTTAACTCTTGTTTTGTCACCGGTTGCTACAGCCTTAGGAGTTTCAGGGTTACGATGTTAAATATGGGGGAGTTTATGTTTTTCTGCAATGGCCAGGGAGGAGTCCTACTGTCACAGGAAAAGTGGCAAAGTGAACTATTTTTTATTCTTCCATATTCCTTCAATAGATGTATGCAAAAGGAGCATACATATAATATGAGGCAATACTTGTGAAGGCTCTGTGGCTCTTTGAGGAGGCCTGGGAATACATCTGCTGGTGGGATAGTGTCCCCACCTGACACTGCTCAACATTTCTGCCTGTACTATATATCACAAGAGTCCTATCTGTCCAGTGCAGCTTAGTTGGCTTGTGTGCTGGAAGCAGAGAGTGTGAGGTACTTTATGGCAGATGTATTAGAAGCGTGCTTGGTACTGAGAGTGTACGGGCAGGGTACAGAGGAGCAGGCTTCCTGTGCAGAGTGTGGCATTTAACAAGATTTACAAAGGCCTTTTTTTTTAAATTTGTATATGCTGTTTCAATAATATATGCTAAACAGCTATGAGTTAAGTACTGATTTTGTAAAAGAGTAGAATGACAGTCTTCTACCAAATTAAGAATTTATGCAGAATCATTGTTTCTTCTGAAAACTTTTGTTTTAAAGTTAACAAATGAAATTACCAGCAAGATTTATATTATTTAATTAGAATTTATTGTATTAGTTTGGTAGAAAACCTGGAGTTGGAATTTATATCACCTTCTCTTTAAAAAAAAACAAACAAAAAACTTTTTTTTTTTTTTATGAGTAACTTCAAGGAAACAACAATCAGCCCCCAAAACAGGGAAAAATCTCTCTGTACTACCGTTAAAATATCTAATCTATTTTCAAAAGCTTAGAAGTAAACAAGCTGTTCTGTCATAACATTTGAGGGCTTCAACAGACTTAAAGAAGATTAGAACTGGACAGTTGTAGCTGTGAGTGCTCCCAGCTTTCAGCTCCTCCACTGTGTCAAATGTCATACTTTCAATCGTTAATAGACGGAGCATTTACCCGAGTATGCCAGTCTCCACATTTTCCTCTCTGAGGTGTACACTCAGCCATCAGAGTTTTCAGATGTTCTCATTTGTGACATGGTGATGTCCATTTGAGGACTGGTGCAGACAGATGGGAGAGGGACAGCCTCAGTCCTTTTATCTTAATCTATTGCTATAAGCCTGCCTAAGCTTGAAATGCTGACTGCACAATGTATGTGTAGAAATACAACTGTAACTGTAATTAATGTCATTAGATGTTTTCATCAGAAAGGCCACATTTAAGGAAAACCACCAATGCTTTTGTAATTTTAAAATTTTGTACAGTATTACAAACCCAGTATTTTTATTTATATTATGTATTTCATGGGAGTATTATGCAAGGTGAATTGACATACTACAAACAGGAACTCTAGTAAAGCCTTCAAATGTTTGAACAGTAGGACAAACTGTCTTATTTTCTTGTGCGTGTAATCAAGATTAATTTTTTTTTTCCCCAGTTCCAGAAAGACAGTATGTTTTTTTTGACAAAATTGTTGGTTTAGCACTTTGATTTCAACCAGGTTTTATCCTTTTATGTTGTAAAAGTGAGTGCTTTATAAGTCAAGGTAGACTATTAACCTGAATACTGTTTCCATTATACACTAGGGAGTTCGGGGTTCTGTGGTTGTTGTTTTAGACATTTGGGTATTTTTCTGGTTGTTTAATATTTTTAGAAGCTTTTGCAACTGCCCTTAATTTGATATACTGTAATTCATTGCTTATCTCTTCTTCACAATGATTGGTAGGATTAGGGTTATTTTTATTAACTCCTTTTTCTTGTGTTTGTTAATTGTTACCACTATTTGCAAACTCATGGGAACTTTTCTCATTTTATGGTCTGCTAATACATACAGTGTGTGTGACATAAACATCGATATACTAAGTCATTGGCCTAAACTTATTGGTCGCATTCGTACCCTTGCTAGAATCTTGAAGTGGAGAGCCTTTTATAGATGTTCACATATTCATCTACCGTAGATGTATGCTACCAACCAGGTATAAGTCGTTTCTTTTTCACTTACATGGTCATAGGCAAATATACTGTGAGTGATTTTAACTTACTAGGATCAGCAAACTGTATTCTGCAACATAAATTTATTTTCATAAAATTAGAGTTCTGAAAAATTTGTATTTCCTGAAAACATTGAGACATTTTAAACATCTATTCTCCAGAAGATACAGAATTTTATTGCTTTTTTTATGGGCTATTTCAAGTCTCTTTGTTAGTAATTTTCAATTACAAAATGATCATAGAATCATAGAATAGTAGAGGTTGGAAGGGACCTTTAGAGATCATCTAGTCAAACCCTCCTGCTAAAGCAGATGTTGACACTTTTTCGCTAGACAATCATACAGATTTGATTTAGAAGTCTGATAAACTTTATTTAGTATTTTTTGTTTTCCTAAAACTGAAAATGTTTTAAATTTTTATTATTTCTTTGCATACTCATTGTAGTAACTTCAGGTCAACATTGAGTAGTAGAACAGTAATAGCAAAATTGAAAGCATAAAGGCTTCAAAATGTTTATTTTAAAACAAATTTTAAAAAAATCTGAGTAGAGATTGTTCACTCTGGGTGAATTAGAATCAGCTTCTGCTACTTTCACTTTGTCATTTTTGTTTCAGTTTATACATTGAAATAATGTAATTAATGCAAGGTGTTATGAGTATTCAGAGAAGACAGTAGAAAAGTATGGAGAAATACATAGAATGGAGGCCCAGGTTAGTGAAGTGTATTTATTTATGCTTCCAGGTTGTTGCTGTCAGTTCTTGTTCCTTTATTTTTCTCTTCCCTTAGCCTTCTCTGGCTCATGTTTGTTTTTCCTGTTTTGTTCCTCTTCCTGCTCCAGGAGGTCTTAAATGAAGCTCAGATTCATAGTGTCTATTCACTGCCCTTTAAGTGGATTTAACCCTTGAATTAATTTTGGTGAAGTTAACTAGTTGAATGAATCTTTTAATAGCTAAGGAAGACTTTGACAGCGAGACTGCTTTTTTTTCCTTCATAAAAATAATCTCTTGATATCTAGCATTAAATTTAGGGAATATGTGCTGATTTATTAACTAAGCCTGCTTTTTAGCAGGCTCCCTTGCAGAGGAAGAACTGGAGTTGGTTTTTAGGGAGCAGAAGAGATTTCTGAGGGGAGCTGTCCTGCAAGAAAGAAGGATTGAGTGGAAGCTAGCATACTATGAATATGGAGCCAAACTTTTTATTCCCAGTCAGGAAAAAAATGCTAATTCTGCTGTTGATTAGAATATCTCAGGGAAATGATTCATGCTGAGATACACAGGAAAGTGAAACTGACTGCAGAGATTTGTTTTTCCATGAGACATCGTGTTGTTTGTTTCCTTTTGATGATTATTCACCATCATTTAGCGATCTTAGTTTTGTCAGGCTTCAGTGATTACTCAACTCTCCAGCTTAGTTCAAAAGTTTATTCCCTACGGGTTTTGCATCAGTCTGACAGAGCCTTGTGTTCCATTCTTTTATAGACACAGCTTTTACTGTCATTGCATTGCCTCAGCCACTAGACAGTTGGCTCATAATATGCAACAGACAGTAAAGTAAAACTACCCACAAAACCAGCTCTTACAGAAAGGAGGAACGGCATATAATATTAAACGTACAGGTAGTGTTTAATTTATTGCTTTCTGGAATTGAGACAATTTAGGCATGCAGAGGCAGGAGTTAGCATTCCTATTGCTTCTGAAAAAGGTACTATCAGTGTTGGAAATACTAGCAGTATTTTTCCATTTCTGTTGTTCAGCAAAGCATCTGATTGAAAGCAGCAGCTTGAGTTTTTTGGAACAAACCCAGAATTAGGGGATTTTTTAAGTCCACCTGTCTGATGACATTGAGATAATAAAAGTTTATTTTCAGATGTCTCTGGAACTAGATGTTGAAAAGCAGGCACATAAAAGTGCAACTTAAGGGCATGAGGATATTGACTCTTCTTGCAGTGTATTAGTTAGCTAGAGTTGCCTGGTTGTGTTTGGCTCTCCTGGGCTGATGTTTAAATGTTGGTATATCTGGTGCTAAGAACTGGCTATAAAATGATCACTGATTTGTGAAGGGTATAGTGCTTCAGTTAATATGATTGAGGTACCCAAAATAGAAACTGCTTTGACTGAAAAAATGTACTGGAATTGCTTGTATTTGAAATAATTTGCTTCCAAAGCAACTAGCACCAACTTTGTGTAAGTAATCTTAGCCATCCTTATTTGTTAACATTTACAGTCATAAAATAACATTGTTGATTCAGAATCAATCACTCAAACTGATTTGTATCACATTGCATTTGCCTTGGGCTTTATGTAGCTTGTATATTAATTTCTCTGCATATTACTGTTAGTCTTCATAGTCACACTAAATGGTGGAATAAAATAATAAAATTATCTGACGTATTTATAACAATTAAATTTTTGTAATTTTTCTTCTATTCAGCTATAATCAACTGATAATCATGGAGCCATATTTTTCTGGTTTTAATCATGTGCAGCGGGACTGTGAAGTTACTCTTGAACTTGCAAGTGAGGAGACTCAAAAAACTAGAAATGCACAAAATTCAAGGACAGGATCTTATGGTGTCAGTATTAGAGTCCAAGGAATTGATGGACATCCTTATATAGTGCTAAACAATACAGAAGGATTTTTGTCAGAAAATCCTCCTCCTGGAAAAGAACAGCAGGTCATTTCTCAAACTGTAAGCAAGCCAGCCACAGACTCCAATGCTGCTTTTAAGTTGGAGGACAGAAACAATGAACGCACAAAGTTTTCTGGAACACAGCACATGCAACCCTGTAAAAGCCTAAAGATAACTAATCTGGATGAAGAGGAAAATGGAATATCAGATTTTAAAGATGAGACAATAAAATCCTCCATTTTATTAAACTTTCAAAGACACCCTGAAATTTTAAAGCCTTATGATCCTGAAAAAAATAACTTGAACTTGGATAGTTGCCAGTCTTCAGTGTGCAGTAAATCTAAATCTTTTGCAGATGAAAAAACTGAAGCAAAGCCTTGGATTTCCTCATCTAAAGTAGTGTCCCTACAGAAAACAAATACACATCTTTCAGAGTCTACCAAAGCAAATTCAAAAAAGACACAATTGAACAGGTCAGTAGAAGACCAAAACAAGCAGCTGTTGGATTGTCCCAGTAGCACGATCCGTCCTAATGAAGCGTGTGTTTCAGAATCATTTTCACCTACAGGAGGATCCCCATGTGTTAGTCCTACTGCTTATCCAGAGACAAGAAAACCTAGACCAGATGTTCTTCCCTTCCGCAGACAGGATTCAGCTGGGCCAGTACTGGATGATTCACGGAGATCATCATCCTCATCAGCTACTCCCACTTCTGCAAATTCTTTGTACAGGTTTTTACTTGATGACCAAGAATATGCCATCTATGCAGACAATGTTAATCGTCATGAAAACAGAAGATATATCCCATTTTTGCCTGGAACTGGTCGTGATATTGACACTGGTTCACTTCTAGGAGTAGATCAGCTAATTGAAAAGTTTGATAGGAATGTTGATCCTCACAGAAGAGGTAGGTCAGGAAAAAGGAATAGAATTCATCCAGATGATCGTAAAAGATCAAGAAGTGTTGATAGTGCCTTGTCATTAGGGCTTGATGTAAATTCAGGTTATTTAGGTGAATTCAGTAAAAGTCTGGGTAAGTCAGCTGAGCACTTGCTGAGACCATCTAAAGTTTGCCTTCACAAGCAGTTATCCAGAGATCAAAAGTTACCTTCCAAAGAGATGAAGATTTCTGCTCGCAGTATTGGAAAACTGCAAATGCCTGATAAAGACACTCGGAACAACAGTTTCAATTCTTTGCAATATCATAAAGAAAATGGAGCCGATACTGAGAGCTTGGTCATTAGGTCATCTACACTCCCAGGACAGAAGACGACAGAGGCAGTTAGAACAGTAACTTCTACTTTATTGTTGCCAAACAGGATCACAGTTCCACCTGATTCAGGAGCCAAGAAGATTGCTGTAAAAACGTTTTCATCTGTCCCTCACATACAGGTAGGTTAGAATTGACTGTGTTTTGCCTTCTAGCATAAGAAAACTGCTATGTTGTTAAATACATATTTTTCTGCACTTCATTAGAACAAACTCCCATCACACAATACTTTCAAATGGGATAGCCAAATTGTTCTGAAGAAATGTAAATGCAAAAATGATTCCTGCGGTTGCAGGTTTAGCAAACGTGGCTGATAAAACAGCTTATTCTTGTGGAAGGGTCTGGAGAAGTGTATTGTAAACAGTGATGATTTCTAAGAGTAAATGTACACAGGTAGAGTTCTGCAATAGATGTAACTCCATGCAAAATTATGTTTTCTTTCTTTTGCTGTGGAGTATGTTTTTTTTCCTTGCAGTAAGCCCATATTCCGATGGATTTTTGTGGACTTTAGGTCTATAGTACATATATACACAATAGTGTACATAGAGTTTCAGTTGCACAGCTTGTATTTACAACCCTCATAGCGTTATATTTTTTGACATTTTATCTTGTCCTTTTAGGCAACTCCCGATCTCTTAAAAGGCCAGCAAGATCTTGCACAGCAAACGAATGAAGAGACTGCTAAACAGATACTTTACAATTACCTTAAGGAAGGGTTAGTAAACATAGTTAACTGTTGGAGAAAGAGACTGTAATTTATCAGTTTATTTTCTATTATATTTAAATTGTAATAGAAGATAAAAGGTCAAAGTTATAATTAAATGTATATTTCATAAATCTTTCTCAGCTATGTCCTGTAAGGCATTATAGAGTCTTAGAATACCCAGGAAATCAGCACTTGCATAAGATATTGTACAGAATTTGATTAAATGTACTTCGAAATTTGTGAATCAGAATGTGTCTTGTCTTTGAAATGCTTCTGGAGTTAAACTTCAGGTAGTATGGGGATTCATGAAGAATGAAAATCATACCTCATGGGATTTTAAGCTTGTGGATCTTTTAAACAGAAAAGTGTTGCCTCTTAAGGTTTGACAGAAGCTCTCTTGTTGCTGTGCATTTAATCCTTTGTCTGCCTTATAACTCCTTTACTTGATATTTTCTTATGATAACTTCTTGAAAGATGAAGGAAGGGAAAATTAATTAAAATATACATAATAATAGAATCATAGAATGTAGAGTTGGAAGAGACCTCTAGAGATCATCTAAGTCCAACCCGCCCGCAGAAGCAGGTTCACCTAGAATAGGTCACATAGGAACATATTTGTAAATGTTAATAAGTTCTCCCCTCAGTCTCCTCTTCTCTAGACCAAAGACTCCAGTTCCTGCAGCCTTTCCTTGTATGAAAGATGTTCCAGTCAGGGATCATCTTGGTGGCCTTGTGCTGGACTCTTTCCAGAAGTTCCCTGTCCCTCTTGAGCTGGGGAGCCTAGAACTGGACACAAGACTCCAGATGAGGCCTCACCAGGGCAGAGTAGAGGGTTCCCTTGACCTGCTGGCCACACTCTTCTTGATGCATCCCAGGATGCCATTGGCCTTCTTGGCCACGAGGGCACATTGCTGGCTCATGTTTAGCTTATTATTGATCAGGACTCCCAGGTCTCCCTGGGAGACTTCAGCCTTCTTCAGCCTGTCCTGAAGCCTGGGGTTGTTCCTTCCTAGATGCAGGACTCTGCACTTGTCCTTGTTGAACCTCATGAGGTTCCTCTGTGCCCAACTCTCAAGCTGATTGAGATCCCACTGAATGGCAGCACAGCCTTCTGGGGAATCAGCCAGTCCTCCCAGTTTGGTGTCATTAGTGAACTTGCTGAGGGTACACTCTGTCCCCTCATCCAGGTCATTGATGAAGATGTTGAACAAGACTGGCCCCAGAACTGATCCCTGTGGAACTCCACTGGCCACAGGCCTCCAACTGGATTCTGTGCCACTGATCACCACCCTCTGGGCTCTGTCATTCAGCCAGCTCTCGATCCACCTCACTGTCCACTCAACTAAGCCACACTGCCTGAGCTTTCTGATGAGGATGTTATGGGAGACAGTGTCAAAGGCCTTGCTGAAGTCAAGGTAGATGACATCCCCTGCTGTCCCCTCATCTAGCCAGCCAGTTATGCACTCATAGAAGTCTATCTGGTTGGTCAAACAGGGTTTCCCCTTGGTGAATCCATATTGAGTCCCCCTGATAACCATCTTTTCCTTCATGTGTTTAGTGATAACATTCAGGATGAGTTGTTCCATCACCTTTCCAGGGATGGAGGTGAGACTGGCTGGCCTGTAGTTTCCTGGGTCGTCCTTCCTACCCTTTTTGAAGACTGGAATGACATTGGCATTTCTCCAGTCCTCAGGCACCTCGCCTGTCCTCCACGATTGTTCAAAAATGATGGAGAGAGGCTTAGCAATCACATCAGCCAGCTCCCTCAGCACTCGGATGCATCCTGTCAAGACCTGTTGACTTATGAGCCTTAAGCTTGGCCAACAAGTCTTTAACCACTTCCTCTTCTACCCAGGACAAGTCCTCTGCTGTCCTGGCCATCCTGTTATCCTTGCTGGACTGGGCTTCCCAAGGGCTGGCCTTGGCTGTAAAGACTGAAGCAAAGGAAGCATTCAGTACTTTGGCCTTCTCTGCATCATTGGTCACCAGGGCACCCTCTGTGTCCAGCAGCAGGCCCACGTTCCCCTTCATCTTCCTTTTGCTGCTGATGTATGTGAAAAAAACCCTTCTTATTATCCTTAACTTCCCTGGCTAAATTTAATTCTAGAAGTTCTCTAGCCCTCCTAGTTGCACCTCTGCACGCCCTGGCAATGTTCCTATACTCTTCGCAAGAAGCCAGCCCCTGTTTCCACCTCTCATACATGGCTGCTTTCTGCCTGAGTTGTCCCAGCAGATCCTTGCTCATCCAATAATGCACTTAAATGTCTTCGTATTGCTGATGTAGAGAGTTCTGGGAGCTGTTGAAGTGTATACTATGGTGCAGTAGTCAGGACTTGAAAGACCTAGTGCTAATTACTTCATATAATAATATATGTGCCGAATACCTGTCTTTCCACAGCTGTGGTCTTGTAGAAGAGAGTTGCAATTAAAGAGTTCAGTGATATTTACTTTATTTTTAGAAAACACTTGGAATATAAATTTTTAACAGCCTCTCTTTAAAGAGCTTAATGAAGTAATAGTTAAGATAATTTCTGACTAGCTCGTATTAGATTTAAAAAAAATGATGGTTATTTTCAGTAGTTTGGACACTGAATTTGTTTTGATGTTAACAGTCGGTACCTTTGATATGGTTGCTTACTCATACTGTCTGTCTTTTAGAAGTACAGATAATGACGATGCTACAAAGAGAAAAGTCAACTTGGTTTTTGAGAAAATTCAGACTTTAAAGTCAAGAGCTGCTGGAAAGACGCAGGTAAACAATATTATTTTAAATGGTTTTGCCTTGTTTCATAGTGATAAAATGTTAAAACAGGGCTTTAAAGCTTTGGAAACCCCTCACTGACTTTTTTTAGACTTCTCTTGTAGTCCCTCAGTAGCATAGCACAATTTGAATCATGCAATGAGGTGACTGATTGGAAGAACGTTTGTTAATAATTCATCAAGAATGTAAAGGGGTCTACCGTGATAGCTTCTACATTTTAGGAGAGAGATGCAAACTTAACATGAATATCAAAAGGTTCTCAGATTGAAGAAAAAACTAACATACATGGCTTCGTGGAGCATCTTATTATAGTGATCTAAATAGATATCTAAGAGGAGAGAGTATTTTAATTTGTAGCTCAGAGAGGCTGTAATCTAGGATATTGTTTAAGAGCCATATTACAATCATAGCATTTGACAATCCACGTATGGAAAAGTTTTTGTTTTCCTGCTATGTGCTGCACTGTTTTTCTAGTTTTAAAGCAAAGTGAAGAAATGCCCAGTTGTTGCAGTGATGCCATGGGAAGGATTAAATGCTTCCTTTTGATGATTATTTTGTCCTGGGCTGTAATTAGTAAAAATGAAAATACAAACCACACCTTAAACAGTGTTTGAAAGTCTGTCTTGACACATGAGCATGAATCCCTTTAATATCCATTTTGTGTAACTGGTGCTATCTCAGTCAAATTTGGCCCCAAGTACTCGTGATTTAATTCATATGTTGCCTAATTTTAATTTTTCTTTAGGTTTATATATTTTCTGTATTATTGGCAACATGCCTTGAGCAATTACCAAGAAGTTTTATGAAAATCAAATCATGGTTCCTTTGAAAATATTAGCTTGGCTTGACTCATATGAAAAATCTCTGGTGAGCTACATTTTATTAGCCTTGCTTGTAGCTTTACTTTAGATTTTAAAAATCAATTCTCAAAGAACATCTTGGTTTTGTGGGAATAAACATCTCTGCTTAATTGTAGATTTCAGATTCTTCAGCTGAAGTAAAAACATTGGTGGAACAAAAAGCAGAACTTGAAAGGAAAGTGGAAGAATTAGAGAAAAAACTGGATCTAGAAATTAGGGTATGGCTTTTGACTATTTCAAAGATACTTTTCTAAGTAAGTAGGTGATCAACTAGCTGAACATTTTTTTGTGTCTTATTCTCTTTCATGTAGATATACCTTCTTTTACAGAAGACTTTTTAAAGTGTAGTTTCTCATAGCATAGTTATCTTTTTCAAGAAATCTCTTCTTGATTTTTGAGAAGAGATTTGGAGCCGTGAATAAAATTGTTAAGCACCTGCATATATAATATAAAATTTCTTAGGTGTCTGCAGAAATAAATGTTTAACTGTTGACTTCAATGAGACAGACATGGAGTGAGACAAACTGCATTACTCATATAGCTGCTGTTTATTAATTACAGCATTATTTGTGCAGTATTCAAAGTAATTAAATACAGCCATGCTCTGAAGACATGAGAACAACAGCTTGGCTTTTTCTGATTTTCATTTTTAGTCTGTGATAAGACTCAATAGACTGCAAATTTATTTGCTAGTACTAAGGAGACTTCACTTCTCACATTTCTAATAAAAATTTTAAAACAATGGGTTTTTTCTTTTAATAAACATTCAAAGCTTTTAGTATTCATAAATTAATATGAACTTCTACCAGTGAAAAATAGGAAAGTCTTGAAATTACTTCTTTCATATAATAAAAAAGTTACATTTCTTTATACCTAGACTATTAACTTGCTTAACTCTTGGTGTACAAAATTCAGAATCAGCAAAACTGCAAGGAAGAGAGAGATGCCACACGAGCAAGCCTGAAAGATCTTCAGTTGCAACTTGATGAAAGTACACGTGAAAAAGAAGCCTTAAAAAAGCAACTGGAAGAAAATGAGAAGGAACTCAGGGAAAACCTGGAGGAGTGAGTTAATTGTAGAAAAGTTATTAGTTACAATTTGTACCTTTTCTTAAGTCTTTTAGATTAAAAGTAGCCATGTCTTCAGAATATGTTAATGGAATATGTTGTAGGAAATGTTTCACCATTTAAAAGAAGCATGCTTTTCAAATATGTGGAAGGTAAGAGAAAGATTACTGAATTTGTAGTTTTCCTTAGTGCAAATTGCTTTTAATGTTTCATGGTCATAATATATAGTTCAAATCTTTAAAATACTGAAACACTTGAATTTTTAGTCAATAATATAGCACCAGGTTTAAAATAAAATAGCAGTACTCGACTTAAGAACTCTTCTAAGTAGATACTTAGTTTTACCCCTTTGACATTTCATTTTTCTGCCTCATTATATCTCATGCCCTTGTGGGCAATATGGAGATAGAAACTTATATCTTTCTGGTACTTGAAAGAACAAATTAGTATTTCTTCAAATTAAAAAATTCTTGTCTGATATTTTCCTGATGAGGCTTTTTCAAGTGAAGATGGAACAGGAACAACACCAGACTGAGATCAGAGATCTTCAAGACCAACTCTCTGAGATGCATGATGAACTGGATAACGCAAAACATACTGATGAAGGGGAGAAAGAGGTTCTGATTGAGGTTAGTTATAAAGTAAGGATGAAAAAATGAGACTTGCATAGGTAGTGGGAACTAAGATATAGATAGAAGAAATACATGCCTTAGCTTTTTCCTATTTTGTCAGTCAGAAACAATATACCATTATTAGGTGACTTAAGATATCATGTTATGATAACAGCATTGACACTAAAAGGAATTCAAAGTATAAATAACATTGTTTTATGGAATAGGAGAACAAGTAAGATAATGACTTAGGGATGGTTGAGCTATCCACTGTTATCAGATAATCATCTCTCTCAAATTACTGTTGAAAGTCGCAGGCACTGCAGTTGAGAGTTGTACATAAGTAGATTATTATCTGGAATCGTAGAAATTGTACTGTAAAACATTATGAAGAAGGATTTTAATGTGAATGGAGGAGTAAGGGAAGAGTCAAAAGCATATTTTCTATAATGTTGCTCTAAAGGAGATCAAAGCCAGTGAGCAGCAGTAAATCCAAAGAATGTTACGTCTCTATTATTCTTTCTCCATTTCAAGTACTGCATACTCTTTGGTTTTGAGATGCTGATTTCCTTTCTGCACTTAAGTTTTGGTGTATTTCCCTGTCAAATATAGATTGATGAAACAGGCAAATAGACATTTTTAGTTCTTGGATGGGTATGATGCAGCGACACTGCTCCCAAGCCACACAAACCATAATGAGGGAGCTGCTAATGATGGTGAAGTGCCTCAACCTACACTCCTGTGTATTAATTTACAATTTTAAAATCTTGCTGCCAATAGCATTTGCTGATATGAAGGTGTTGTATTACTATTGTATGAGGACAGAGTAAGAGAGAGTTGCAGATACTTAAATTAAGTGTTGAAAATGTTTTCTGTCAATATGGGCAATTGAACAGTGGAAAGTGGCTGTCTTGGATGGTACTAGAATACCTTTCATTGCAGACTTTTAAGAACAGAGTAGTTGATGTGTGTTAGGAGTGACTTAAATGGTACTGATCCTGCTTCAGTGAAGGGGAAATTTATAATCTTTTTGAAAGTACAGTATTTGTGTTTGTATACACGTATGTGTGTATTCATTCATAGGATTCACTGACTACACAGTTCCTTCCTTCTCAGCAATTTGGAGAGGGGGAAATGACTTCTAGGGTGAACATGGTGAGAGGAGGAAGGATATAAAGGCATTAAATCAGTTGAGTAGCACTGGTTTGTCTTCAGCAGTTGCAGAAGCAACTTTCTTTATTTTTCCAGCAGAAAAGACAATAGGGAATTATCATGGTGTTCACTCTCCTGTAGTGTGGGAGGAAAAGGGTTTTCTTGGTTCTTGTCTACCTCTTTGCAACAGAAGGTAGGACTGAGGGAGTTCTTAAATTGCAACCTTAGATTGACTCCTGCTTTATTTTCAGACAGCATAGCATACACGATCAAAATATTTTCATAGTTTTGCAGCATCAAATATGTTGCTGTGGTGGTTTATCTCTGGCTGGGTGCCAGGTGTCTACCAAGTTGTTCTATCACTCCCCCTCCTAAACTGGACAGGGGAGAGAGAAATACAACAAAAGGATTTTGAGTCGAGATGAGGACAGGGAGCACTCAGCAACTAGCATCACAGGCAAAACAGACTCAACTTGGGGGAGAAATTATTTGATTTATTACTGAACAATCAAAAGTGAGCAGGGAAAATGAGAAATAAAACCCAATTTTTAAAACACTTCCTCCCAAGTGGGGGACTCTCTCTCCTCCCCCTTCAGCGGTGCAGGAGATGGGTGTTACAGTCAGCTCGTTACAGAGGGACTTTGCCACTGCTTCTCAGGGAGAGGCCTCCTTATACTTCCCACTGCTGCAGTGTGGGGTCCCTGCCACGGGAAACAGTCCTCCAGGAACTTCTCCAGTGTGGGTCCTTCCCATGGACCACAGTTTGGCAGTTTGCAGTTTGGCAAATGTGCAGCAATTTCTTCCCCTTCTCAAATAATTCCTTCTTCCCCTTCTCAAAGTTAATCATGGAGGCATTGCCTCAATCAGTAATTGGCCAGCCCTGGGTCACCGAGGGGTCCATCTTAGAGCTGACTGGCACAGGACCTAACAGATACCGGGGAAGCTTCTAGCAGCTCTTTGTTTAAAGAAACCACTCTTGTAGCACCCTGCTACCAAAATCCTGGTCACACAAAAGCACTACAGTTGCCTCATTATATAAAAAAATCAGATAGGTGTTATCATTCTCCTAATCTTAGGGTTTTGTAAATTTTTAGCTTACTATAGAAGCCGCAAAAAATATATCAGTCCTATGAAATGAAGTTGGCATTGGGAGCTTATACTTACAGACTTCTCTGAAACACAGAACATCCATTGGTGTTATTTGTAATGCATTTGTATTTAATTTTGTTCTTAGGAGCTGATGCAAATGAAGCAGGATCTGGAAGAGGTATTAATAGCGAAAGATCAACAAGAAGAGATTTTGAGAAAGAGAGAGCGAGAGCTTACAGCTTTAAAAGGAGCACTGAAAGAAGAAGTATCTAGCCATGACATGGAGATGGATAAACTTAAAGAGCAACATGATAAAGAATTGCTCAATCTACAGCAAAGCCTGGAAAAAGCAACAGAGGTGAAATAAATTATTACAGTTAGTCTCTGTGGGAAAAACCATACCTCTCACAGCTGTTGTATATTAGATGCTTTTGGATAACACTGTTTTCTTAGCAAAATAAATAGGTAAAGATTTGGGCTCTGAGATGCTTAGCTGCTGAGAATAAGTTTTATTTCATATACTTATATAATGTTTTGATTGATTGTCACAGCTGTGGCCCATTCTTCAAGCAGTTATTTGTTTGCTCCATTGCAAACTTTGAGAAAAGATAAATGGGAATATAGTACAGAAGATCATTCGCTTGTCTTGGGTTAAATGGATTCACTGAAACTTTAAGGATGCCCTGAAGAATGCCTGTGTGCTTTGCCAGTAAATAGTGTTGAAGTTACAGATTTGGAGCTTCTAGCAGTTGTGTGGTTCTTTCCAGCCCACTGTTCTTCTTGCCTTCAGCTCCTTCAGTTCCCTGTTACGTGGTGACATTGTCCCACTTTCTCCCTTCAACTACTTATTACTAGGTTGTTTTTTTATTTTGTGTCTTTTTTCATTTGTTGAGTGTACCTTGTTTACTGAATGGTCAAACAAATGCCAGCACCAAGGAAACAGCAGGGATTGGCTATGTGGAAGCAGGCAGGAGGAAAACAGAACTGAAAGAATTACCTCTTCCAGCATCAGCAGGAAGTCTTTGTAAGGGAGAGAGTAGGAGCAGTTTCCAGATGTACCTTTCTGTTATTGTTTTCTGAAAGATATTTTTGGGGAGTTATCTTTTCTGGGACCAGCTAGGAATATATTGCAAGTTTGTTTTTTTTGTTTTTTTTATGTAAATGAACATTTCTCATAAAATATTACTTAGTTGTGTCTTTTCTGTATCCCCTTCTCTCATTTTACTTCTGCTAAATATTTCAGAAAATTTCTACAAGCTAACTGTGCTTGACCAATGTAAGTCAAAATTGTAGACCTAGTTTTATGCTTAAAAATGTCTTATCTTGTACCTACACGTCATTGGTGTTAGGTGAGTTGCAGTTATCCTACTGGATGAGGCTCGAAACATAATGTAGAACTGAGCTAAAATTAAGCTTGAAATTTGAAAGAAGTTTCCCAAGCTTTATAGGCTTAATGAGAAAAATAGGAGCACATAGGGATGGTAGATATTGAATGGCTGAATTTGGATAAAGAGTATTCTTTTAAAGGATTGCTTTTAAATGTGCAGGTTTTTTTCAGTGTTTAGAAAAATTTTGATGCGCTGATTTGTTTATGCAGCCTAGGACTTCTACTTGAGATTGTTTGGCTTTGCATAAATGTGGTGCTTCTCTTTGTTTACATCATCATGAAGATATTTGACTCAGCTGCTTGAAATGAATTGATTTTTTTTTCTTTGAGAGAAAGTAGAACATTTAAATTATCGTTTTTTATTATACAGTAATTGTACTGACAGCTTAACCTCAGTGAACCATCTTTCAAAGTTACTGCATGGTAATTTACTGTATTTCAATTATGGAACAGTAATTATGACTGACAAGAAATGAAAGAGTAGTCTGTTTGGCATAACAATAACATGGTCTGGGAAATGGCTCTATGAGTGGGTTGCTGTGGCTTAGAGATAGTTATAAATAGCATTTCTTTGCTTGCATGACATGGTCTGTCTAATAGTAACTTTAATAAGATGTTCAAATGCGAAATTTTATTAATTAGTGTTGCTCTTAGCACCAGTTCTGCTTTTCCAATTTTATTTCAAGTGATTTTTGTTGTTTTGAAGTAAAACTTTTATCATGCTTAATTGGAATGTGTGGGTTTTGAAGTAAACTCCTTAGTATTAGAGTGGGTGTCAGGAGGTTGGGGCATCCCATTTTTCTGTTGTAGCTAGCAACAGGACAAGGGGTAATGGGATGAAGCTAGAGCACAAAAAGTTCCATTTAAATATAAGAAAAAACTGTTTCACTATGCAGGTGAGGGAGCAGTGGAACAGGCTGCCCAGAGGGATTGTGGAGTCTTTGGAGGTCCTTGGAGGTCTTCAAGACCTGCCTGGACGTGTTGCTATGTGACCTGATCTAGGCGAACCTGCTTCTGCAGGGGAGGTTGGACTAGATGATCTCTAAAGGTCCCTTCCAACCACCACCATTCTATGATTAGTACCCTTAATAATTTTTTTTTTTAAACCACCTGCTGGCTGAGGTTACTTATTGAATTTGATATGTCATCTATAAGGAAAGTATAACCAGTTTCTAAAGGGAGTTAGATGAATAATCTTACCTATTATGTTTTTATAATTTATAATGGTTTTATAATTAATCTGGAATGCCCAGCAGTGTGTGTGAAAATCATGTTTCATACAATTGAAGCTGCATGACCTGTTAATTTTTTTTAAATATTATTGCAAGCAGTTTACTTTGCTTGTGTTTGTATTAGATGGTAAGTTACAAGAAATTTACATCAAAGATTAGTTGAAAAGGCCATTCTGTTTTATTTAATGAGGAAAACAGGTGTGTGAATGCTGTAGTAGTGGTTTATCATTGAGAAGATATGGATGCTTGATAGATCGGACTGTACTGGAGGCATTTTGTACAAAATTGTTAGTTGTTATGTTGGTACACTGAATAAAGATGTTTTGTGATATGTATGAGGCTGAAAAGGAAGTTTCTGCAAGGGGAGAGGAAGAAGTCTTTGTACCAGTGTTAAATACAATTTTTCAGATACTGAAGATTTCATATAGGTTGGCAAGTAATGTACAGTGCATTTAGTCTGTGTAATTAGAATGCCACATAGATCAGTTTTGAAATCTTATGAGAAAGATACTGAAGGTTATCTGATAAGAGAGGAGGGTGGCATTAATTGTAATGTGTTCTCATTCTCACTGATGTGGTTGTAGGTTAGTTTTCTGTTTGCTGTTTTGTTTTCGTTTTTATTTCCAATGGAGATTTTTATATAAAGCTACAGATATTAAGATATTAATTTTGTTTGCTACAGTTTAGCTTTTTAACTTGTTTTTGTGCTATGTCTTTTGCTTTTGGTGGTCTTAGATGTCTGTGATTGTTCTTAACTTCATTGTGTATTAAGACCAGACTATTTCGACTTAACAATAGTAAAAATTTTACTCTTCCATAACATACCTCTGTGGGATAATAATTGCCTTTTATAATAGATAAAACAATGTATTTCTAATTGGGTTTCTCCATAACAGCAAGTACTAGAGCAGAAATTAATATTAATTCCCTCCTGGTTTTAATGTAGCACAAAAAACTATATTATTTAATCTGACCTTACAATTGAACAAGCCAGAATTGTACTACTTAACCATGAGTGCTCTGTAACCTTTTTTGAAGTACCATTGTTTTAGTAGAATTTGGAAATAGCTTTTGAAATGTAATATTGCAGGCGAAGGGTTGTAGCACATGGTAACTAGTACTGTTCAAATTCCGCTGAAATAGTATCAGCTTGGGAGTGGGTTGAAAACTGCACAGCACTGTGAAATTTGTGTCTGTTTTGAGAAGCAGTTTGCACAAATTCTGTTGTTTAGAGAAAGCTGTAATTGTCACATTATGAAGAGGTTTATCTAAGACTGACCTTGACTGATTTCTTCAGGGTACTTCTGACCTCTCCTGGACGAGATAAAACAGTTATTCAGAATTTAGAAGCTGAATCATTTATTAATATATTTAAGAATATCATTAAGCTTGTGGTCATATGAGATTTAACTGATATGTGTGTGTATTAAGACATGCGATGTGATTAAAGAGAAGAAGAAATTTTATGAGAGCAAGTGATAGGAACAGCAAAAGATAGTGGTTACCTTTTGTGCACATTACAAACTAGAAGTTTGCTTCTTTAAAATAAGAAATTAATACAAAATTTTAAGCATTGTAGATGAGAAGCAGCTGTTTTGGTGGGTTTTTTTTTCTCTGTCTCTGTTAAGTGATTGTGAATTTAGATGATGCTAGCACAGAGCTGTACAAATATTTGAAATTAAAGTGAACATTGAATATTTTCCTATCCTGATAATACGATATTTCTTCTCCATGTGGAAGACTTTTATTAGCTTCAAAGCTTAATGAAAACTACTTTAAGCATTGTAAACAATAGAGATATACTCTGTGCGTGTCTGTCTTGTAGAAATGGCTTGGCATATATTGTTTCAATGTAAAATGGAACATGACTAAATTTATTATATTCTCAGAACCTATTTCAGAATAATGCTTTACAAACACAAAACAGTGGTTACCCAAGTTGCTCAGGGCAAAGTGAAGACATAACTGATTGAGGAGCATTGCAGAGACACTTTATACATAAAGGAATTAGATACATTTGATGTATAGAACTATGAAATTAAATATTTGGAAAAAAACCCAATAGGATCACAAATTACCTGTGCTACCCTAAGATGAAATCTTTGGATTATAATAAATATCTCTTTAAAACAATTTTAAAAAATACCAGTAAAATAAATAAATTATATGGCAAGAATTACTTGAACATACGAACATCATTATACCCTTGTATATATACAACTATAACTCATCTGAATCTGTACCCTGAATGCCGTGTCTGAGTCTAGCCCCTTCACCTCAAACAAGATGCACAACAATTGGAAAAGATACAGAGAAGATGAACCAGCATTTCAAATGCCACTGGTGGGTTTTTTCTTTCCTCTGGTTGCCTGAGGCAGCCTTTGCCATGTTGCAATAACATGTTTGTTTGTTTCGATAGTAAAAGCTATTTGATAGCTGATCTAAACTGTTCAGAGTCAAAGTTAGTGGAGTGGCTGGTCTGAGACAATGTTTCCTCTTTTGTGGCTTGCACATCCCCCTGTCCTCTTTTATTTTCTACCCTCCTTTACCAGCCCTATAAGAGTGTCATATGGTTTTCATTTATTTCCAGTGTGGTCCTATAAATGCAGATGGGCTGGGGGAATGATGGGGACGATGCACAAACAGAAATGTGATGGTGGAAGAAAGGCTGCCGGCACTCCTTACATAGGCATCATTATTGGAAACACGTATTTTAGAACAGTATATAGAGAATCTGGGAGACATTTAATTTGTTTTACTCTAGGTGTCTGTTCTGTGCATGGAAAGGAAGTTGTTTGGTAATAGCATCATGCATGGTTTTTAGGCACTTACTAAATGAAATACCAAACAAATTATGGAATATTAGCTGTGTTGCCAACAAGACTAATAAGCATACCTCTAAATTGTACTGGAGATGGGACATGGTGACTTTGTCATTGTTTCTAAAGCAAGCTTTTTAAGTTCTAGTTCCTCTGGTCTTTCATTGCCATACACTTCTCCAATTATTTAATGGGGCCACATGTGTCTTTGGATGCAGGTAGTACCATGAAACTATAACTGAGAGGTTTATATAGTGTATGTAGAGTAAATAAAGCCTCTGAGCAAAATTGCCCTGCAAAGTTCTGTGATTTGGATTGGACCACATCTAAACAAGACAAGAAAAAAAATCCTATTTTATCTGTAATAGTCATGTCACCGTTGTGAACCTTACACAGCCAGGATTATTTCAGTCAGTCTGTGGTAGCAAGGGGGCTTTTTTGACTGTGGGGTTGATTTGTTTCTGAAATTTGACAAGAGTCTGTGCAGTCACATATTTAACACCATCAGGAAGATCCTTAATCCTTACCAGCAGAAGACAGCATATGCATGTTCAGTTAGTTTGTTCCGTGAAAGTATGTTTGTTTGTGTATGTGTGTGTTTGATGTGTAAGTGCATTTATCAGGGTACAATGTGAACACAGAACTGGTTAATGTTTTACTTTAGTCTTTGCAACAACTTCTAACCTTGAAAAAAC
The DNA here is from genome assembly GCA_013401255.1 of Urocolius indicus. Taxonomy (NCBI): domain Eukaryota; kingdom Metazoa; phylum Chordata; class Aves; order Coliiformes; family Coliidae; genus Urocolius; species Urocolius indicus. The sequence goes on from WBNH01005461.1 coordinate 69,663, forward strand.
TATTAGTATAAGCCAGTCTGAGTATGTCATGATACATAGTTAGGAGAATAATATGACATGGATACAGCTGACGGTTGAGAGGTTAATACTTATCCTGGCTCTGTATTTTGTAAATGAAAACCTAAATAGTTTTGGAAGTAGTGTTAAGGATGTGATACTATTTAGGTCAGCAAAAACAGCCTCTCAAGAAAACAAATCTTGTTTCTGAATTGTCAGAAGTGAATAATTTTTAACTAGTTAATAGAATGGCTCTAGCTGAAATGGAAGGAATTTGCCTTGCCTGTGAATTTGTTCACTTGCTTACTGAATAAACTCTTGAAGTACAGATGAGGATTCAAGCTGGTTGCAGTGCACCTCACTTAAAACACACTGACCTTTTAATAAGTAACTCATAATAGTTAACTTCCAAAGGCACAGGCATGTGTTAAAGTAGGCTAGGCCTCACTTTGAGATGATGGGAAGAATTAATACAATCAGTGTAAGGTAGAAAAGCAGTAAGTAAAGCTGTTTAGGCCGTTTAGGCACTTTTCCAGAGGCTTGTTAGGGTGCTGCTTGGTTTGAGGCGGAGGGTGGAAGGGGTCGGAATAGCCCAGCACTGTTTTGCTTTTAAGGAATTTTCTCATTTCTTTTTTAGAGCTACAAGATTTTATTATCCATCCTATCCAGTGTTACTCTGTTATTTATCCCAGGGCTTCCGACTGCTTTAAAAAATAGTGTTTGAAGTTAGAAGAACCGTCCAAAGATACACAGTGGGAAACAATCCTGGAACTACACACAGCTGCAAACAAAAATAAATACCTGTTATTTTCATTCATGAGCTTTAAAAACCACATTACTATACTGGCAAAATACTGATTTCAAAAGCTCTCTTTACTGACGAATTAATAAGGATTACAATTAGTTTTGTCCCTATGTTGAGACTCGCTATGTTTGTCTTTTCCTTGAATGTCAGTTTTTGGGTGTAGGTTGGTTTTGGTTTCTTCGTTCTTTGAAAATCACCTGTATGTTACCTAGGGAATATTTAAACTTTTTCATAAGCAAAAAGAGATTGGATATCTCCATCATTGCTACCCTCTCAGGTTCATCTGAGGGAGCTGGGTGGACCTGAATGCCTGAAGCCCCATGAAAACTTTTTTGTGTAGTTCAAGAAATTAAACAACTAGTCCAGTGTCAACCTAAGAAGGTGGCTCACAAGACTTTTGAGTTGGTTTCAGCAGACAGTGTCTTCCTTGAGAACTTAAGTGGTTCATACCAGAAACAGAATGAAGTGAGCAGTCACAACGTTCCCTTTTTTAAGTAGGTTTTAGAAGATTGTCATGTCATATACTTTGATTCCTTAAGTATGAATATGGAAAGAATATTTGAAAGTCTGTTACTGCCATTAAAAAAACATTCTTTTTGTGCTCTGGCTCATTTTGAATGCAGATTGTTTAGGTTTGTACTTAAAGTATGGCAATTAAAGAACAAACAATTAGTTGGTTGAATTCAGTTTTATTCAGTTGAACTTGGTTCTGAAAAGAAATGTAAAGGTTTTTAGAAAAATAGGATGTTCTGCCTAATAAATGTTGAATATGGCTAAAATTTAACAACTCTAATAAGCTGTGACTGAGATACTTAGCTTCACCTCACTTCAGCTCTTCCTGTATTTTGTGAAGGAACTCTAAAGGTCCTGTACTGTGCAGTCACTGCCAAAGGGGAATTTCTCCAGCTGAAATACTGAAGTCAGCCAAACCCATTTGTTAATGATCAGTTACACAACCACTCTCATGCCTTTGCCAGTGTTGAGGGTGTGGTAAAAAAAGGTGTGGAGCCACAGAACATTTTCTGCATTCCTATCTAAGAAATATTTTGTTGTGTTTAGATTGAAATAGAATATTTCATTTGCATCTTGAGGTTCTGTCCAGTTTCTTTGGGTTTACACAATAATGAGTGGTGAGAAGATTTTGATGTGTTTTGTACTAACTGAACTTCATCTCCAGTTCTGTAAATCTGTTTGCTGCATGCACCAAAATTGTGACTAGAATAGTATAAAACTGTATTTACGTCACAAGATTTCTGCAACACAGGAGTTGGAATAATATTTATTGTTTTATTTAAACTTGGTCTTGACTAATTTTAAATTGTTTTAAAAAATTTCTGGACACATGTACAACTATATACAAGGACGTAAACCCAAAACTTTGTTATATTAACTTCTTATTAGGCAAAACACCTGAAAAGAGCAGGCTGACCAATGAAAGAATTAAATTTCATTGCTGAAGTTCCCTTATTGAGAGTAACTTCCTTAGGCCAGAGCTGAAAACTAAATGCTGTATGCGTATAAACTCCAGCACCCTGTGACTATAAGGGCTTAGATATGCAGACCTGTGCTGGGTAAAACTTAATGAAGCAGGCGTACCTACCAAATCAAATAGTCCACACATATAAACGTGTACATCCATTCTCTCACTTTCTTCTCATCCTTCTGTTGTGAGTTAGGAGTAACTTTTTACTTATATAAGCACAATGGTAGAATATTTCATTTATCAGTATTGTTCAGACTTTTGGTCTGCTCCTTCACTCTGTACATTCTATTAAAAACTTCTGAAGAAAAAATTATATTGATTATTTCACAAACTGTTTCACAAACTTTTCTCAGCATAGCTGCAAGTTCATGAGTAGTAGTATTGCCTATATTAAGTATAAGAAACAAGGTAGAGAGATTACTATCAAAAAGATCCATTAGTTGTGCAGGTTTAAATTGAGATGCCTAGGTTAACATTCTGTTAACTATTGCATAGTTGTTGGTATATTGGGGGTACAATTTCTGCTGACTTCAGTTGCAGCTGTGCACTCAAGACTTTGGAACCCAATCTCTAGTATCTGAAATCAAGTACTAGTTAAGAAGTGTGCAGTTATTGATCCCCTCTTGGAAGTTTTGGTTGAGTGTCTTGCCTCAGGGCCTCTTTGAGACAGACAGGAACAGACTCCAGATTCTCTAGAGCTCTATTTAGGAGGAACCTTAGCTGTTAAACTGTCCTTTCTCTTCCTACTTCACTCATTTCTGCAGCAACAGTTTCTTTCACTGGAAACTCTTGACTTGTTCTGAAGTTGATTGGATAATCCTTAAAGGATTCAGCAGTGAAATTTAATTCTTTCATTGGTCAGCCTGCTCTTTTCAGGTGTTTTGCCTAATAAGAAGTTAATATAACAAAGTTTTGGGTTTACGTCCTTGTATATAGTTGTACATGTGTCCAGAAGCTTAAAGCTTAGAATTTCTGAGAACTGTTTTCAAGGGTTATTGACCAGCATAGGTTATTTTCCTACATGTAGGATCTTTTTTGTTGTGGTCAGATTTTTTTTTTTCCAGAGAAGCCTTTCTTTAGGAATAGATGACTTGTTTTATTCATGGTTTTTTGTCCACTAATAGCCTAATAAGATACTGTGTGTGCTCTGTGGCACAGTGACTGTCAGAATGCAGAAGCTTGTCTTCAGGCAGTTGCAGAGGACTTTGTATTGTGGGACTTCACCATTACAGCTATACAGGTGACTTTTCTCTTTTTTTCAGCCTTTTTTCAGAAATTTGCAACCTATTTCCAGCTTGTTTTACCTAATCTCTGTATCTTAAGTCTGGTGGTAAGGCTTGTTTAGTCTGAAATCACAACTTCGAACTTGATAAAATTTGAAAAAACTAAAACATTTCATGTATTAAAAAACAATAAATGAGAAGATATGATTTTGTTTAAGAGTCCACAAGCATATGAGTATTAAGAGGAAGATATTATTCCTTCAGAGAATAAAGAAGAGATGGAAATCTGAATGTGAAACAGACAAAACATAGGGAATAGAAGACACTGAAGTTTCTGGAAGACAGAGTGAGGACACACAGGTTGAAAGGAAAGACAAAACAAGTTCAGGCAAACAAACATAACAAGGAAAATACTATGGGGTTTTTACCTGAGATAAATATGATTCCATAACTTAATATAGTGTATGATTCCATAACTTAATATAGTGAGTAAGTTGGTTTACTGAAACATACTGCCACAACTAGCAAGTGGGAGTGAAAAGAAAGAAATGTGTTTTATATATAACAGGGAAGAAACTGCAGTCTTGGGGTTGAGAGACCGTAATTTTAAGATCCAAAGAGCTCACTGCAATGCTCGATACAATTATTTCCTCCACACACACCCCTACTCATGTTTTTTGAGGTGTTTGGGTCTTTTTGTTGTTCATTTGGTTTGAATTTTTTTGTATGGAAAATATATCTGAATATACAGTATTTCATTCAAGCTTTTGTCATCAAGAATCTTGTTTAATCATTGTAGGTTGTAAATGTGCTCTATATGGGTTCAGGTACATAATCTCATTTCACCTCTCTGAAGAGGCTGATCCACAATTCTGTAAACAAAAAATCATGTTCTGTTACCAACATGTTTGTTAATATTTCATATTCAGCTTAAATCGTTACTTCGTGACCTTTACCCAGTTCTGTTACTGTGGGTTAAATGAACATAAATGTAGTTAAAATGGTTGCCAAAACCATACTAACATCCCCAGATATTAACTAGTTATGTAAAGGATTTGTGAATGGGTACCAGCAGGAGTCATTAATTGATAGTGTCATTAAGCCTTAAGGACCTTTTGTTGTCTTACACTCTTTATGTACAGCACCATTACAAATAAGTCATGTGTGGGCTGAAGGATATCGATTCACAGCACAGTCTGTACGTGTGAGTTCTCCCTGTCTGGCTTTTTTTGTCATTTGTGCTTACTAGCCCTGTAGTGTTCAGTTATCCTTCTGCTTTCATCCTCATCACTCTAACCCAATGCTTTTGCAAACAGCTTTCAACTTCATTTTTGAATGTGTGAACCAGTCACTGAATTTTAAATGAAAGCTCTGCCTTCTTGCTCATGTAGACAGAACCAAAGAGAACAGGATTACCACTGGCTGTTAGCAAATACCATCTGTTGTACAGTTTAAACTGTCTGTGCTGTTGCCACTTTCAATTTTAGCCTGTGAAGTGCAATAATTGGTGTTCAAAATTTATCAACAGACATAATTTCTCTGTAATTTCAGTGCAGTGATCTTCATATCCTATACTGGCATGTTTTATTAGGGGAATTTTGTGGACCATCTCTTAAGAACAGTGTTGAATGTAACGTATGGCCTCTACATGAGTAGTACTGCCTTCTAGTTGCTTTAGCCTGGTTGAGTACACTACCTGTGTGGTAGGGTTTTGTAGTCAAAGGATGCAACAATCGGTGTTTCTGCTTCAGCAATGTCCACGTATGGTTTGTAAGGTGCTGGCCTGGACCTTTCTATAACTGTTCAATGTACGGATAGGGATCTCTACAGTGTGTTCTCAACACCTAATGGTATTGCTGTGGGGTGTGTAAGAGCTACATGTCAGTGCTTGTTTCCTTTGAGTATCCTTTCTAATGATGCGTAGGCTCTTGTTCTATAATGTTCACCTGTCTTTGCAATAGAAGACTTGGAGTGGAGGTACAAAGTGATATCTGGTACAGGTGCCAGATAAGACAAACAGTAGAGAATAAGAGAAGGGAAGAGGTGAGGAGTTTTTGATAGCCTTTTTGGAGCAATATGCTACAGGATATGGTATGTATTGTGAAAACCTCCAGACACTTCATTTATGCCAGTGAAGAGTTCTGCATGCAATTCTCATTTATGCTGAAGTAAACAAACACAGGCTTTTTTCTACTCAACATCTAAATTGTATTTGCATGGTTTGACTTTGTTTATATTTCACTTTTCAAATTGAAGATACTTGTGTATTTTTTTTTCTAATATCATAATGATATTCTGAAGGGGATATTCCATGCCTTATTTGTATAGTACAATTGTTTATGATAAACTGATTGCATAGATACACCTGTGTTTCTTTTCAATCTTGTCTGAATCAAGTTGAAAAGAGATTGACACAATAGTCTACAGTGAAATGTGTATTGTGAAGAAAATTTCTCCTACTCTCCCCAGAAGATATGTAAGAAAAATGCCAACTCTCCAACTACAATACAATAAAGCTCCTCATATATAAAGAGAATTTTCCTACTATCTTGAAAAAGGATGTGCATGTACATATTTATTGTGGATATATATTTATTGTGGATATTTTTTTATGATATACCCCTTCCAGGTGAAAGAAAGGAATTTTGTTCTCCAAAAAATACACAGAATTTGTCTGGGAAAAGTTGATTCATGTGAAGGTGTGACCCTCATAGTGATGCCTTGGGTCATTAGAGACCTGTGGAGTCTGCTGGCTAAGTGCTGGTCAGCCTGGAACTTCGTCTAGGTCTTACTTCTATACCCAATTTATTTCCGACTTTTAAGATTAGATTAATAAAGATAATGCTTGCAACTTGCCCTTTATACTTCTCTACCTTTTATATATATTCACCTAGCACTTTGCTGACTTACTGAAATACGTAGTGAAAAAGGAGAGAGTATACCAGTTCAGTTTAATTTTAGTGGTTGTAGCACTATCCTAAGATCCATACAGCAAAAGGCAGGCTGGAGCAGATCTCTAGATATGAATGCATCAGTGTAGGCTGAACTTTAATTATGAACTTGTTAGGTTAAATATGTATGTATTTATATGTATATTTACATATGTAGATCTGGGGGGTTTGGTTGCTTTTGTGCATGTGTGCATATGATTCTATGAAATAATGCTTCCAGTACTAGCAAAGTAGAGCAAATCATGGTAGATGAGGTAGTGGAATCTTCAGGTACAGTGTGGATCTGCTGCAGTCCTCTCTGTGTAGCCCTGTGTAGGCGGTTGGATGAAAAAGAACAGACAAGTCAACATTCCTTTCCTTGAACTCCCCAGCATGCCTCAGCTGCTTTCACTTACTCCAGAAAGGGGAAATGAGACAAAAAGGAGCCACTGGTGGAGTGCTTGCTAATTAGTAGAACTTTGCTGTATGCAAAAAGCAAAAATTAAAAGAATATATAAATGCTATTGAAATTTCATTATGTGAGAACTTAAAGCATCAACAGAGAGATGTATTTCAGAGCTTTTATTAGTCATGTACTTAGAAGAACAAGTTTTTTCAGGATTTTCAAAAGACCAGAACTTGTCAGCCTGCTTATGCTGCCAGTTTTTTGTGTAAGTTCATTGGCCCTGTAGACAGTCTTGAGTGTTTTTTGAAGTTACCGCTTTATCAAACTAATTTGCATGATTTGAAAGCTGTTCCTTGCTAGAAAACAATCTAGTAAACAATCTTTTATATAAATTTGCATATTACTTTTAGGAGTAGAGGGGAAAATCGGGAGCTACAATCAAACACAGCACAACTGAAAAGTGATTTTCATGCTTTCATAAAATATTTCACAAAGTAGTTTCTTAGTAATTAGGATTTCTTTTGTTTCCAGATAAACACAGTTTCACTTGCAAAAATATTATGCTTCAGTAATTAATTTATAAATACCTATTGTCTCCAGATAACATAGAGGCCAAAAGTGTAAGTGGATTAAAAAAGGATTAGAGAAATTAATGAATGATACATTCATGGAGGAATAATAGCAAAAAGCTGGAAATGTGTAATACAGAAAGACTCGTTCATAGTTCTTTTTTTGTCCATAAACACCAGCTTTTGCCACTGGAGAGAATACTGGTCTAGATTAATTTATATGTGTGATCTATTGTTCTTACTGTTGTTAAAGGTCTTAATGTAGAAGACAGTAGAGCTGTACTTGAGAACCAGGTATTTGTACAGGGTATTGCTTTGTATCAAATTCTGAATGCCCAAGAACAGGAACCACAAACTATATTTTGGATTCTGTTATGTTCTTTGGAAAGGATTCTGACTGACAGTTCAGTTAAGAGCAAAGATTAAATACTTCCAGGTCCCTCTTTCACAGAATTAGACGTTTACAAGTACACACCTGGTGTGTGTTGTAGTTTAACAGTATAGATAGTATAAGAGTATAGACACATACTTCCGTTCATGGTTTCCACAATAGAGTCATAGAATGGTAGGGGTTGGAAGGGACCTTTAGAGATCTAGTCCAGCCCCCTTGCAGAATCAGGTTCACCTAGATCAGGTCACAGAACATGCCCAGGCATGTCTTGAAGACCTCCAAGGAACGAGATTCCACATCTCCTTGGGCAGCCTGTGCCAGTGCTCCTGGTAGGGTGTTTTACAGAGGGTAAGTGGTGAGACTGAGGTGACAGGTGACTGAGGTGCTCTGAAAAGTTACACGCTGCAACCAGTTTCTCTGCCAAAAAAAGTCTTATCAGCACATGATAAATTGTGACGAGTAGTTTATTCTATAATTTGTGCTGAGTATTGATTTGAGTTTCTGAAAAAAATACAAAGTGTATCTTTTTGAATGCAAGTTCAACTCAATAGATAAACTCCTTCCACCCTCAGGCAGTAACTAGAAACCAACTAGAACCTGAATAGGTAAAGGCCCCAAGTGTGGGCTGTATGATATGCAGGTGAAGCTGCACCAATAACACTGTAAGGTACTTGAAGTCTCTGTTGCTTGTTCATGCCTGCTCACTGTCTGCTCTTCTGTGCTGGCACAGCACTTTGTGGGGCTACATTTTGAAATGTATTGGGACTTTCTTCCAGTAAACTGCTACCCCTCTCACCTTTCGTTTTCAGTGTCAAGATCTCTTATTTATTTGTGTGTGCATATTATAGAGCTGATCTTGTTCCCTAAGTTGATTTACTCTGCAGCCCCACAAATATTTGCGTGGATGAATGGTATTGTATATTAGTGCATGGAATAAGCAATGGGGTGAGACTGCCTAAACTTTGTGTTGCTGTGGAAGACACTCTTCATCAATGTTTTCTTCCTTAAAGGGCCATTAGGCTTTTAATGTTGGTTAATTTTTAAAAATTACTTGGAATTACCTGACAATGGAATTGGGTAATGAAAATATTTTAGGACAATAAAGAAGATGTTAAGGTGAAAATATGTGATGGCAGATGAGACTGTTCAGGTGTTGTACGTTACTTTAGTACAGAGGTATGTCTCAGTAAAGAAAAAAAGCTCCTTGTGTGATCTCCCAGAGTACTGTTTCTAATGCATACAATACAAACTTCAAGTTAAATTCTGTATTGACGTTTTAATGTTATGACGTAGGTATAATTGCTGTGGTGCCATATGAAACTTCTCTTGAAAAAGCATCAGTTCAGATTTTTTAAAACATGGCATACATTTGTTTTCGCTAGAGTGCTGCTGTCCTTGCCAGTGAAAGAAATGCTGCACAAGAGGTGCGAAATAGTATAGAAAATCAAGTCAAAGAGCTGACTGAGGAAAATGAACATTTGAAGAGAACAGTTGATGAACTAGAGAGTAAAATTGAAGAGTTGCAAAAGCAAATTGATAATATGAAAGGAGAAGAAAATTCAGCGAAGGAAAAAATAAAGAGCTATGAGGTAAGTTAAGAAAACGAGCCTCTTAAGTAGTCTCCTTCCTGTTTGTGAGGGTTACGTCATAGAAAAAAATTGAGAAAGAAGGATGGGCAATATTATTAGGAAGGGTAAGAAAAACTAACAGATTGTCAAGAAGCAGGATGCATTTTACTTACATTTATGGGAAAGTTTTCCCCAGTAGAAACCTGTGTTAAAACAAGTCACAGCTTGGAACTGGGGGGATCAGTGATAGGCCAGAGTGAACATAAGTGATAGCTCTATTGTCAAATGAAAGACCTTCCACAATTTTTGAAAGTATCAAATGATATAATTGCAGGAAGAGAAGAGACAACTACAAGAAGCTTTGAGAAACGCTGAAAAGGAAGCAAAAGAACTGGTAGTACTAAAAAGGTCTTTGGAAAGCCAACTAGGGGAGATGCAGGTAAGAAGAAGAGCAATTAGTAATACTAATTTACTATTTGTTTAGCTGAGTCACCATTGCTTTCTGCAGAATAACTTCTCATTCTTTGTGAATTACACTTTGTTTTGAAGTCCAGACCTCGCTGCCATGTTCAAATGTTTCCTGAAAGTAGCGCATCACCTGATTAAAAGATTTTCTTGCTAAAGTTGTTTGGGCTTTTTTAACTTCCGTGAATCTAGCAAAATTTCAGGAAGATGAATTGCAAAATACAATATGTAAGGTCATATTCATCTGGTTTACTGTTTTGAATGATCATTCAACTCTGGTTGGTTGTAGGTATTTACACATAAAAGAATAAAAAGCTGTATTTTGATAGAAATGAAAATATTAGTAGTTGACAAATATTAGGAAAATATCTACTCTTCATTTTTTATGAGCCTTATTGTAAAACATTGCATGTAACTGGTACATTTAATCACATAACAGAGAAGTTTAACATGTATCAGTAGGATTTGCAGCCTCTTAAAACTCTGAATGAAGTCCTCTTTTCACCTTGCTCCTTGTTCTACTTAATATCCAGGAAAGGATGTGCTTTCTTCCATATTAGCCCAGAAATTAGTAATGTGGAGAAGGCATCTGCTTTAGAGCAGTAGACAAGGATGTTGCAATATTGTGTGTAAGTGAAAATGGAATGATTCAGATGGAATGAAAGTTCAGATCTGTTTATTGAGGAGATGAGTATGTATAAATCTTAAAACTCCTTATTGACATCGTATTCTGTATCTGAAATTTGCAAACTTTCTCTTTGTAATTCACTTCCTACATAGAAGCATCTATTTCTACAGTGTCAGATAATTTAGAACTTTGTTAGTTTTGCTTCTAGAAGCAATTTTTAAGTGATTCTGTCAAATAAGTCAGTCTCAAAAGTGAAGTATATATACGTTAGTGTCTTGAAATTGGAATATGTTTTAAAAATAAAGTTTTAGCAGTGTAGGTAAGGAAGTTTGTGTTTCGTTTGAGGCTTTTGGTCACTTTGGCCAGGTTATTTTCCTTTTAAAATCTGTTTATCTGTTCTACCTGACTAATTCTCCAAATCTGTTTATATATCTGTATTACTGATAGTCTGCACAATCACAATGAATGGCCCATTGCTCATCATTGGCTTGCATTTAACACTGTTATCTAAGAATTCCCTTCTACCACAGTCTGCCTTGGCCTTCCTGCACAACATGAATCAATGCACCATATGCATCTCCTGCATCTTGATTAGCTTTGGGTCAAGATGCTTGAAAAGTATATTCTTTCTTTTCTGTTTATGCATCCTTCCAGGCATCTCACCAAATAATACTGCCTCCAGGCTGGGTCTGCAAATTTAAGAAATCTACGAAAGACGTCAGATGGAAGAGTCTGTCTTGTCATTTTATTCACAACTTACATCTAATTTCTGGCACACCACGTTTAATCCTCTTTCTAATTCTACACTCGCCTTGTCTTCCAGATATGAACGCTAATGGACTTCAGGATGTAATCAACTGTCCTTTTTGCTTAGAACAATTCAGCCTTTCTGTCTTTTAGATTTTTCCTTGTTTTAATGAATAATGTTATGCAGTAGGCCGATTTGGCCTCGTGTTACCTTTGACAATTTAGATGACAAACTTTGGCACAGTAATACTGCTTATCACAGTGGAAACTTAATTCCTGACTGGCCCATCTTGTTTTTTACATAATACAAATTACTTCTAATGGTGGAGCAGCGTAAGAAAGACATTACAGTATGAATAGAGTTGTAGCAGTTATTGTAAACAGCCAAATCTGTTCCTCCTCCATCCCCAATTTCTACTCAGAAATGTTAAAGCTGGAATACACTTAATTAATATAGACAGTTTTGTTTAATGTTTTGGTATAAAATAAATCTCAGCATGTATTGAAATTTCCTTTGTGGATGGTCAAGAAAGTAGAGTTTTTTGTAGTGTCTTGTGCTATGTTATAACCTCTGTTTTAGGGTAGCCTCCTCTAGTGGTCCACTGTTTCAAGAAATAACATACATCTTAAAATTTTTCCAACACAGAGAAGGCTTTTGGAAGTTTCTTCAGAACTGTCTTGGGGAAGGAAATAATTATTATGCATCATAATATAAATAATTCTTAATACAATAATAATATTATATGGAATACAATTATTATATTAACTGTACTATATATGGCATGCAATATATTTTTTAAAATCAATTGTACCAGTCTCACAAATGGCAGTGCCAAGTATTCTGTGCTTTTAAAATTAAACAAGCAGAATACAGTATCCTTTCCATGGATGAAAGAATAAACTTACCTTTTCCTTGTGATAAATAATGGTAGACAAAGTTACTGTTACAAAGCACTGTAAGCTGAAATATGTTATTAATTTTCAGTCGCCAGTTGAAGGAAATTGCTAAATTGTAAAGATTAGAATCAGCTAATACTTTTCTGACAATAAGGAGGTGTTGCAATAAGCTCTTAGGTTAGTATGAAAACAAGTTACTACTGTTGTTTTCCCCTACTTTGTTTTCATTTCTTCTCTGAGTATGTAGAAATGGCAGTGTGCTTGATTTGTTGTTTTCCTGCTCTCTGTTTTCTGGACCGTTCTGTCCACTAACCCGAAATTGAGAAACACTACTGTAGAGTTAGCCTCACTTGCACTGAGATACCACTTAAGCTTCATCACAAAGTAATTAATTGCCACTACAGATTGGCTTTAAATTGGCAATGGACTGTTTGATTGACTTGTAACTGATGGGCTAGCTGATTCCAGTGAAAAGTACTCAAGAATTTTTGTTTGTGAAGGGGACTCAAATTTGAGGTTATACTTGAGTTGACTATTGAAGCTGTCCTATAGGATGTCCCAAATTTCAAATATTGAAATTCAGTGCAGTATATTGAAAGGTTAGATGCTGAGGAAACTGCAACATTTGGATAATCAGTTGTAACATTTCCTTTGCATCATGTTTTTTAATACTTCAGAAAAGTGATAGAAGTTTGATTGTTTCTAGTATGATGTATTACTCTATCTTAAACATAAATGTTAAGTTAGGAGTGATAATTTTTCAATATTTTTCTTTTATCAGCTAATGTAGAAAAGAGAAATACCATATCCTAATTTACATTCCCCAAGGAAAATGAACGTTGATGAGAAACTACGTATGACGTGTTATTTCCCTTGATATTAGAAGAATTAAGTAGTATCTGGTTTAATGCAGAGGGTTTATTACAATAAAAATAATTTATAGTGCAATGCTTAGTTTTGATGAGAAATATTTTTACCCTATACTGATGTTATCCAGTTCTGTGTTGGCTATATTTTAGCAAAACAACAAGGACATTATGCTTCAGTTCCCATGATAATGAAGCAGTATTGCTGTCTTTTTATTGTTGAACTAAATAAAAATAAACTCAGCAAAACTGAAGTTCCTCCTTGGAACAGGTCAATTATCTAGGCATGGCATTTTCTATTAAAATAATTATAACTTCATAACACTTTTCTGGTTTTTAGTAATGTACTTAGTGTTTGTTTTACCATTTTTAGTAACAATATGTTGATGAAAATGGGAGATGCGATACATGAGAAGTACAGATTTTTCTTTTCGTGGTGCCAGAATGTAACTCTGAAGTGAACAGAGTGGCCAGATCTGCTCTGATGTTTACTTCCCTTTTCAGCACACTGGAAATTCAGAACAGCATCCTGCTGGCAGTATTATTCTGCTGCAATATACAGACACTGATCTGTGTCTGTACAGTTTGTTTCTCAAGGATGGATAAACTAGCAGTAAAGTTAAACGATCTGTGAAAAGCCGATGAAGGAGGGCACACATGAGGTTTTTATAATCTGTTCAACTATGGCACATTAGTAGGGTCTCAAGATTTCAGCAGCTTTTAGAACCAATGTGCTAAAGCTGAATCTTTTCAGGGTTCTTACAATCCTTTTGTGTCAGATAGACCAATGGTGGTGTAAAATTAGGCTTTGCAAAACAGCATCTGTTAATCCCCAGTGTATTTGAAGCTCATGTATGTGCTTTTTTAGACATATGCCATAACTCCTATTGTTGACACTTTATACAGGAATGTAAGACAGACAACGAATCTAAAGAAATCTTGAATGCCTAACACTTGACAATGTTCTTTCTTTTTCTCTTAGAGCAATTATTTTTTGAGATTCTGATCTATATTGCCTACAGAAATATTACTGAAGATTTTGTAGTGTAATAAAATAAGCACAGTGGGTGTTGGAAACACACTTTTTTTTAATATCTAATATTAAAATGTAAAACAATGTTATGGAATTCTTTTTGCAATTTATGGTGATTTTAGTTATTTCCATTTTTCAGTCCTAATAATTTAAACTGTCCATAATCTCATCTCAATTTGTTGGTGCATCTCAGGCTTCATAAAAACAAACCCCCTTTCCTAGTCTTGTAGTGTCTATTTAGAGTAGGGACATTAGTGTGTTTTATTATATAGAGAGAATGGAGTCCCAACATGCAGATGGAAGACAAATGTGATTTTTTTTTTAGTAGAACAAGCAAATGACAGTCAATTATTCTGCTGATAGACAATATTTAGACAGTGGTAGGCTCTTAAACGTCCTGAATGTAATAGCAGAAACATTTGACGGCCTGGTACTTGAACATGTGCAATGGCTTTGGTCCGATTTGGACTTAATCACAGAATCATAGAATGCTTTGAGTTGAAAGAGACCTTAAAGGTCCTGTAGTTGCAACCCCACTGTCATGGGCAGGGACACAGGATCAGGTTGCTACATGTCACATCTAGCCAGACCTTCAACATTTAAAGGGATGGGGCATCCACAACCTCTCTGGGCAAGCTGTACCAGTGCCTCACCACCGTCACAGTGAAGGAGGAATAGCATTTGTCACTGATATCCATGTTATAAGCAAAAGTATTTTTGGGAAGAGGATTCCTGTGCTCGGAGCTGCAAAGTTCTGTTCGCATGACATTTGTCACAATGAGACATCATCTTGATTAGGGCTTCTGGATGCATATAGGACAATGCAAAAACCTGGAATAGATACTGAAATTTGTGCATTGGGTAGGATTTGCTGATGCATGCAGCTGCATAAGAATGTATGCTTTGCAGGTAATGGAATCATGAAAAGGTTCTATGATGCTGTGAATGTTGAAAATGCATCACTAAAATAATGTTTGTCCTATATGGGCTAGCAAACTGTAACTCCATAAACTTTATTTTTTGTCTTATATGTTTATCTTAGTCTTACAATAGCTGTTGGTGTTATTCCTGCACAGAGTGTTAGATAATGTCCCTTTATGCCATTAGAAAAGCGGGTCTACATTTCATTATATATATATTTTAATCTACTGCAGGAGAACATCCATTATATTTCACAAGAAAGGCAACAGTTAACTCAGCAGTTAAAAGATGAAACTCGCCAGAAGGAACACTTAAAGCAGATAAAGAATGAAATGGAGAATGAACAACACCAACTGAACCAGACTGTTGAGAAGTTACAGACGGAGGTATGAGTCCACTCAAAAGAGGCTGCAGAAATCTGAGTATCTTAACAGACAAAAGTATTTGCTTCTGTCAAAGACCTGTCAAATAGTAAAGAATTTTTTTATTTAGATATGTAAAAGAAAGTGAAATTCAAACTTTACTATTAGTCTCTTTAATTTAGAGACTATCAACAAAAGCTTTCAGGACTGAACAGTGGTTGGAACACTGCTATCTCAAAATACTGTTGTAAACCAGTTCTGGTTTGTTTATAGAAGATCCCAGATTTGAGTTCAGTTTTAGTGTATGCTGCAGCAATGTTTCACAGTTTTAGCGCCGATTCTCAAAATACTACTGCATTAGACCTATTTTTTCATCTGTAAACCATGCAACTTAATATTGCTGTACTGAAGTGTAACTGCAGTTCATTATATCAGTCAGCTAGAAGAACTACTGACAGACAAAAAGAGGATAGTCTTGCAGTGCATATTGTTGGAAAGTAACCTTAGTGTTTTGTGTTTTTACACTTCTGCATAGAATTTTTTTTGGGGGGGAACACATTTGATAAATTTTCGATTTGAAAATACTGAATATCAAAGCTAGAGAAAAAATGGAGTATTAAGCATGATAGAACCTTTTGTAGCACTATTTTAGGGGGAAAAATAAATTTACTTTTTTTCCAGATGTCTGAAATGGTAGAGGTCTCAAGAACATCGACTCTGGAGCTTCAGAATCAACTTGAAGAATACAAGGAGAAAAATCGTAGGGAACTTGCAGATATGCAGAGACAATTAAAAGAGAAAAACATTGAAGTAGAAAAGTCACGCCTGACAACGATGAGATTGCAAGATGAGGTAATGACTCATAGGTTCAGTGACAAATTCTAACCTTTGACCTAGAATTCATCTCAGATAATTTTCAAGACGATTATTGTTTGCTGTCATGCTTTTGTGTACTTCACCATGAGAAACTGATATCAGTCAGCATGTGCTTGAGTTTTGTTCTTCATCACGATGATCGGTGTGTTACTGCTGCCAGGGAAATGAGGATTCCTGTTTGACAGACGAATTCATTTGCCAAACGCTGCATTTATCTTAATTAATATGACAAGAATTCTGTTGAAGATCTGCTGCTCTTTCTATGCCTGCTGCTGAAGCAATTGATAATATGGAAAAATTCTTGAATTGGGGGAAAAAACTCTCCACTAGCAGTTATTTAGAGAGAAAAACCCCAAACAGAAGTAAAATTCTGTCTCTAAAGAAGTTCACATACGTTCTCCTCTTAATATGACCCAAGTTGCAGATTTAAATGACAAAGGTGTCTGTACAACCAAGAATTAACCATAGTCTTGAAGTGTCTGCCTCTTAGCATGTAAATTTTGTCATAAATGCAACCCAGTCTTTTCAAGATCTGTGTATACATGTTCTGCTGTGAGAATACACTGGTGACAGATATTTTCTATATGTGAAAATTTATTTTCTGGTTCAGAACTTCTGTTATGTTGCCCTCTCCCCTTAACAAAATTGTTTTTAAAAAACAGCAATAGAAGAAAATATAGTTCCATATGTTATTCTGTCTTCCTTCTGTATTCAGAGACGGAGAGCCTTTGTAAAGGGATGAAGGCTCATAATAAAATGTGAAAGATAAAACTGGAGTATTGAGAACATGATTCTTAAGTTGAATAAATGAGGACAGCTTCAAGATACATATGTATGTGTGTGTAAATATGTACACACACTTTATTTACAG
Source organism: Urocolius indicus (assembly GCA_013401255.1). Lineage (NCBI taxonomy): Eukaryota > Metazoa > Chordata > Aves > Coliiformes > Coliidae > Urocolius > Urocolius indicus. The sequence goes on from WBNH01005461.1 coordinate 86,701, forward strand.
TTGTTATGAAAAATACTTCTACTATTATTTACTACAGCTACAAAACAAAGAAAAACTCTCAGAAAAAAACACCCACCTACATTATTTGAGAAAAAGATAATCCAAACACTATATAGAAGAAAAAAATACAACTCTTTGTGGAACTCCACATCTCCATGAGTCAATATTTAAAATTTTAGTGCTTTGTAAACACGGTATGTCAACCAGCTGCAAAAGAAGAAACAAAATCTGAAAATATAGGGTAGGCAAGTTAAACAGACTTTCTAGAGAGACTACATGTTCAGGACAGTTGAAAGTCTTTGTTATCTTTTCCTCTTTTGTGTTTAACAAGAAGTACAAATAGATAGTCCTTCCCATTTAACACGAAAGAGTCTGTTGTTTGTCAAAATCCTCTTGTGTAGGTGTCATAGTGCACAAAACATTCTTTTTGAGAGTCTCATAAAAAGCCACAGATTGTAATGATCATGGCAACACAAGTATCATCCTCTTCTGGCAGATAAAATTATGGAACAGTCTTACAAGACAGTATGGAAGTTCTTAATTTCTGTGTCTTTTGTAAGTTCTGTGTGAATACATAAAAGATGGCAATCTTGAAAGCTGTCAATCCAGTGTTGTTCTGAAATGTTAAATGCACATGAAATGCTATTAATATACAGATCTCAACACTTCACTAGCTCTTGACCAAGTCAGATGTCCAGCGTTTTGTTGTCAGAGTGTGGCAGTAGGTAACAAACTCTATAAACAGTTAGTGAAACATTATTATACATAAGCTCTTAACTGAAAAAAGGAAGAATATGGAAGACTCTATGCTGAAGAAAAAAACTGCTCATCATACATGACGTACACATCACTGGCAAGTTAAAAGGAATGATTACAGTCTTGCCTAAACCCCCTGTTATTTATTTAATTTTTAAGTACTGTGAACATTTTAGATAAATTTGTTAAGTACACGCTGCTGTTAGAGTAGGAAACTTTTGTCCTCAGCAGATACCCTACTATATATGGCAGTGTTGAAATGCTGTCATCTCAGACATATAAACTACACAATAATTTAAAAGGTAAAGTACTGGTTGTCTGAAAAGGAAAGTTAATGATACTGCAAAAGTTCCAAAGATGTAACTGTTTAGGAAGCTGTAAAAATTTTGACTTGCTTTAACTGGGTGAAAATAATTTTTTAAAACTCCACTGTGTATAATTGTCACTTTAAAGCCTGGAGTGTGAAGCATCTCTTTAGATGTGATATTTAATCCAAGTTTATTTTCTTGGTGCCATCTTGTGGATAAAGCAAAAAGTTCTATAAAAAGCATAAAAGTGCAATTCCTGTCATGCTTTGTGATCTGTCATATCTGTGGTCAGTCTCCTTTACTGACATCCCTTATTTATAGAAAGTACACTGTGAAGTACATTGCCATAATCCTATTGTTTCAGATGCGTCTTATGGAAGAAAACTTGAGAGACCACCAGAGAGCTCAAGATGAGGCAATAACAAAAACTCAGTTGTTAGAACAGACTGTGAAAAGTTTGGAATATGAACTAGAAGCCAAAAACCACTTAAAAGACGATCGGGCGAGACAAATCAAACTAATGGAGGTAAAAGACATTTTTAAGGGTTGGTATCTTATTAGAAATAATAAGTAAGGAATTTTGGCATTTCATGTGGATTCTGCCTGGGAAAGAAACAAAGTAACCTGATATTGCTGAAAATCCATGTAGAACTGTTGCAGGAGTTACTCTCGTATATTCTAAAGATATATTCTATCTGTTAGTATATCTGTTGTAGCATGATGTGCTGTAAATTGCAATTGTTGTTTCAGAATTTAACTTTCTTTTTAATTAATTGTCTCTAGAGTTTGTCAGGCAAAAATCGCATTATTTTTGTTTGTAGACACAAAATCACTCAGATCTTCAAAAGTATTTAGAGGTGTAAGTTCTATTTAGCATCCAATATCAATTAATTTCTGGACCCTAGATAACACCACAATGTTAACTATGTTGTTACAATCTTAGCTTCATAACAATTCAGTTCAACTAAGCGGTCATTTGACTTACATAAATAAATATTTTTATAGCCTTATATTCATATGAAAAGAAATTTGTCTTCCAAATGTATAATACAACTTAGTCATTCTGAAAACAACCTCTAGAAACGTTGTAGAATTTCTCTTATTTTCTTGAAATTGGCAGGAGTGATTGAATAAAGGAATGAAAGCTTGTATTTTACCTCAGTCAGACAAACAAATTGACTTTAAAGGCTTATATTCCTGCAGAGTCATTAAAGTTTAAGGAAGAATGCTGCGGTAGCAATCTGGAGAGGATGGAAAAATACTATGTTGAAATTATTTTTCTTTATTCCACTTAGGACAAGTTATCTCACCTGGAACTTGAGCTTGATGAAGAAAAGACTAATTCAGATTTGTTGTCAGAAAGGATCAGTAGATGCAGAGAACAGGTACTTGAACAAGTTTTCCTTTCCAGCTGCTCTATAATAATGAGGGAAAAGTGTTACTAGGATCACAGACTATTGATTAATAAGCAATAGGTATTATATACTATACTTGCAATGATTATATAAATGCAACAACGCAAGATATACAAACGTGACAAAATATTATCTTCCATGTCACCAAAGACCATTTTTTCTGGTTTTCCCAACTGGAAAACTGAAACAAATTGGATATGAAGACTGAATACCAATATCATCCCTTGATATTCTTGATTCAATGAGATTCTTCAAATAGTTATTGATGCCTGCAGAGATGATGCTATCTTAGGCATAGCAGGTCAGCATAATAGAGTCTAGATGTCAAAGAAAGAGGAACTTAGGAAATCATGGAATTAATTAGTGAAGCCAGCTGAACTGAAGATATTGGCCAGTTTCAACAAAGATCAAATTTTATTTTCATTACAAGTGTAAAAACTAAGGTATATCAAAGATGAGAAAGTTGGAAAGCATTTTCCACATAAAAATACCAGTCATCAGTTCCAGAGTGTTATATTAATAGATAACCTAGAAAGAGGAAGAATGAAGAAGGATTTATTAACAAGGTTGTTGTTTCATGGGGCAGAAAATACAATATTAGGTTTGCCAAGCTGAGTGAGACCTATAATAATAATTCAAACAAGTAACAAAAGAGGTTCTTGACTAAGTAAGTAGAAGAAAAGTTACGAAAGCTATATGATGAAGTATCTATCAAGATAAAAAATAATTCAGGTATGTCTCCTCAGCTAAATGATTATTTTTGCTTCTGACTTCAGTAAGGCCCCAGTGAAGGTGCAGATGGTGCAAACTGAAGTGTGCTAATGGAAATGAAACCATTGAGCTGGAAATCATTAAGTCTAAGAGAGATAAAAGTTCACCGTTCTGAAGAATGAGGCCTTAATAATATTCAAAATATCTGAAAGAACTGACAAATTATAGGTCCTGTAACATAGATAAACCAGAAGAGAATAGTACCTGATGACTGACAAAGTAACCAGAATATCCATGGTCAAGTAGTCAGTATTATGCTGGTTTTTGATTAGTCTGCAGAAAGGAATATGGTGTTGTGGCTGTCTTGGAATATCATGACATAGACATTGTTCTTTGCCTTAGTTTTACGTTCTGAAAGATGGGAAACTAATGTTCATTACAAAATGTCTACTATCGTGGCTTTACATTAAGTACCATACCTCATTGGTTATTTCCTAGAACTGCCGGAGACAATTTGCATTGAGATACAGTCAACAATAGTCTGTTCTATTTCTCTTTCTTCCTCGAGAAAAAGCAAAAGAATTGCTGATGTTCTTTTCAATAGCTTTAATTTCAAAAGGAGAACAGAAAGTAAAATCTTAGTTTCTATGACTTGTCAGTGAAATGGTATACTCCACTGAGACAGCTGGTGAGTTCTAAAGTGAGTTAGAGCTCAGCTTTCTTTCATGCACCCTTGAAACACCAAGGAAGCGTAACTGTTGTGTTGGGACGCAGGTCACTGAGATTCTGTTTGATTGCAATATAGACTTTTTGCTGTTGTTCCATTGATACTGTACAGACTCTGAGTCAGTGGATGAAACAATATAAAGGACACATAGTAATGTGGGGTCATGCTATTGTTAAATTAGGAAGCCTTTAAATACTAGATTCTATGCCTATGTTGTAAGCTTAGAATAAAAGAAACTTGGTCATAGCTGTGCTAGTGAGTACTATATTAAGTTGATTTGCTAACTGAATGGAAACCTAAAATACAGATGGGCAACCAAAATGTTACATAATAGGTAAAAGACATGTTTATTTTGAGGTCTGGAATTTCTCGTTTCACAGAAGTTACAAAGGTTGCTTTGTTTTGATTTTATGCCAGGATATAATCAGATATAGTACTTCTTCATTTTCCTGCTGTTTTTCTATGAGGTTGTGTTTATCATGAGATGTCCAACAACAGTAGCAGCCATCTTGGAAATATAATCATTGTCCTCTAAATAATTCCTTCATTTGAGATAGTGGGAAAGTTGCACAAATTTGTCACAGCCTTTGAGCACAGTAAGAGCAGAGCAGAACTTCAGAGTGGTCCATTAAGCAAGTTCCTACATAAAACAAAACACCTTTCTTCAGTTAACAGTTTTATTGTTAATTAGTCATTCATTTTGCTACAAGTTTTGCTTTATTTTTTCTGTGCCTGTCTTCATGGTTAAAGCAATTACAGCAAAATAAATTTATAGAATCTCTCACATTATAACTTTAAAAATAAGCTCAATGTAAAAATGAAACTATTTATACATGAGTGATTCTAATTTTTATATATAAAACAGTGTTTTACTGGATAATGTATAAGCCATTATCATTGCTAGGCTTCTATGTGACAAGGAGAGGTTTTAGGAAATTACCCAGCTGTTGAGAATGCAGCCACATGCTGACATTTGTAGTCCATTAAGTGCCGTGAACTTAGTTTTCAGGATGCCTTTTACTGTTCTGAAACCATACTGTGGCATAACATATGCAACTGCATGTGTTGCTACTGTTGTTTATATTCATATGTTCGTTTCAAAGCTACAGAAACGGTGTGAATTACTCCTTTTAAACATGTGATTAGGTTAATAAAAAAAAGTATTCTAATGTGGTAAAAAAGGCCTAAGGTAAAATTTCACGTACTTGTTTAACCTTCACATTCTTAGCATTGCTTTTGGATTTTTTTATGCAAGAATTCCCAGTGGCTTTTGAAAGATCGTTCATGAGATAGATCTGTAACTTAGACTTTCTTAACCATGATGGAGTGTTTAGGCAAGTTTATATGTAACTTGTAAAGCAGGGAAGAATGCTGTGGCCACTCAAACAATTGTCAGTATTTTGCAGGTGCAGTTAATTGTCATAGGTGTTCCCCATGTGATATTAATCACATAAACATTGTACAAAGAAGAGCATAAATGCTGTGGTAATGTTAGCTTTTGTAAGAACTTAAAGGCAATCTCAGTGGGAACTAGAGGCAAGAAAAGTATTTGAGCACTGCAAACTTCTTCCTATAGCCCTGAAGTTTCAGTAGCAGCTGTTAGACAGTTTAGAGCTTCTTTTTGATCCTCAGAATTTTTTTTGCAGTCAAGTCCAATAGTGAGATAAACTACTTCTGTCTTTATTTGTATTTTGATTTGTTACTGGTTTTGGTAAGTGTTTTAACATCTTAAGTATGGAGAATGTACTTTCTTTTTGTTTATTAAATATGAAACTGAAATATTTACAGAAACTGTAGCAGAAGTTGTGTTTTAACAAAGCAAAGAAAACCCACCCCTTCCCCAAACAGAAGCCGATGTTTTCCTGCTATGACAGACATAAAATTAACTGGAGGACTGTTTATGTCCAATATGCTTCAGTCTGAAAAAGAGCTTTTACTATTCTCACAGACACAGAAAACTATAAAGCATTTGAGTTCTAGGCACTTATCTGCAGTTACTAGTTTGTGTTTAATAAAGTGAAACTTTATTCAGCAGCTTAAGGGTGCCATTTTTAGAGCATTGAGATGAAATGTAGAGAAAGTAACTGTACAAGGTATTTGAGAATGATGTGATTTTCTAGAACTCAGTTCCCTGCCATGTGATGTTGGTCTCATGCAAAATTTATCAAGTTCAGTTCCCTTCTACCGAATATTTATTTAATGTCAGCAATATACGGTATGTCTGGAAAATGTCAACCATAAAAACTGGGAATAATACAGGCTTCGTAAAGCAGAAAGTTTTTGTTCAAGTGTTTGTTCAAGATCGGTAATCGTAAAATTATCTGAAATTATGCAAATGCAAGAGCATTTTTTTCTCATTGCATACGTGTATGTATTTTATGTATATGTGTGGACTATATAGATACATATATATGTGAGTATTATATAGATACATGTAAATGAAATCTTATTAAAATGTCTGTCTTTTATATAATAGATTGAACAAATGAGGACAGAGCTACTTCAGGAAAGAGCTATAAAGCAAGATTTGGAGTGTGACAAAATATCGTTGGAAAGACAGGTACTTATGGCTGGCACATCAATCCCACTAGGAAGATAACAGACTGGGTGTCTGCCTTCATTAGAAAATTCAAATAAGCATTTAAGGGATACAGTATTCGGTAGCTGGCACTGACCACCGTAGTGTGCCACTGTTGGAAGTTTGTTTGCCGTGTTTAAAAACATGTTATCTTAATGCTGATACTCAAAAGAAAATATTAAAATCTCAGACTAAGTTTTCTCTTAGTATTTCTGTCTTTCAAACTGCACACACAAGCTAAGCAAAACACAGAATTCATTCATTATTTCCGATGGGCATGCAGGTGTTCATCTCGCTCCAGCACAGCAGGACTCCATCATGCATAATACTTAGGAAGAAAAATGCCCTCTCTCCAAATACCTCCCATATCCTCTTCTTGCTCCAGCTTTATATGCTGAGCATGACATCATATGGAAAATCCACTTGGTCAGTTAGGGTCGGCTCTCCCAGCTGTATCCCCTCCCAACTTCTTGTGTACCCTCAGCCTCCCTGCTGGGATGACATGAGGAGCAGACAAGGCCTTGGCTCTGTGTAAGCACTGCTCAGAGATAACAAAAACATCCTGGTCTTAATCAACTCTGTTTTCAGCACAAATCTGAAACATGCTATACCCAGCAACCAAGAAGATCAACTCTGTTCCAGCCAAAACCAGCATGTGAAGGTAGATCATAATTTTAAGCAATTGAACTTTTAGCTGAGTATTTTTTTATGTAGGAGCAAAAAAGTGAAAAAAATTACATGCCTCTGAAACAAAAGATAGAGTTTTGATAGAGAACTGCTGCTCTCTGTTGTTTAGGAAGGAATATGATTCGTAAGTTTTGATATCTGAGGGAAGGCGCATTTAAAAGACTTTCTAGTGCTTTGTAATATTTTGTTCTGTAGCTCGGTGGCCTTTGAATGCAGGATTACTATCAGCCCATAGCTAACATCCAGAGGAAAACTATCTTAGTGAGTCAAAGTGTTATTGACAGTCTCAAGAAAGTGAAAGAGATAGTAAAGGGAATTTAAAGAAAACATTAGTACCAGACACCTAATTTGATGTCTTAAATTCTGTGAGATAAATCCCATCTTAATCCTTTGAGGTAAAAAAGAATGCCACCTACTGGTATAGCCCATGTACATCCCTTATACTGTAGTTCTGAGTTTTCTGTTGTGATTTCGAGTGAGGTAAGAGTTAATTTTCTTTTTTAAAGCTGGAACAGGGCTATGTTTTGGTTTTATACTAAAAATAGGATTGATAACAGAGGAATGTTTTGGTTATTGCAGAGCAGTCCTTGCACAGCATCAAGGCTTATTGTGCTTCTCACCCTGCGCTGGCAGTGCACGAGCAGCTGGAGGGGAGCATGGCCAGGAAAACTGACTCTCCCTATTTCAGCATTCATTATTTTAATTGTTATATATTAAGTTATTACATTGTTCTTATCTAAACTTATGAGTTTTCTTTTCTCATTCTCCTCCCTGTCCTGGCAGAGTGAGTATGAGGAGTGAGCAAGCAGCTGCATGGTGTGTAGTTGCTGGCTGGGGTTAAACCACAACTTTATCGTAACATTTTTAGTATTTGAGATCTGAGATCACAGTTTCAGTTTTTGTAACAAAGAGCTTTATTTTCTGTTCCTTGTGTAACACTTTTTTCTGGCAACTTTATCCTTAGATCCACATTGAAAACCTGAATTATATACCCTCATAAAAATTAAAAAGCAAACAGTTTCCTTTTACAAATCGTGCAGCTTGCAGAGTTTTTCAAACTATTTATGTAGTAGGAATAGCATTGGATAGTTAAGAAAACAGGCGAAAATATCCATAGTAACAGCTTTGATATGTTAATATTGGATGTAAGCAATTTGTCTACTTGTTTTAGCCATTCACCAGTGAGTTACAGTGAAAGAATACAGAATTTGACAAAAGAATTGGACACAGAGTAAGACAGATCCAGTGCAACTGGGGGGAAAAAAAAAAGCTATATTAAAAAATGCTGTTGAAAGGGGCTTCCAACCACCTGAAGTTCAAGTGTCCATTTAAGCCTAAAACTTTAAATCAAGTTTAACACAAAGTTCTTTTTAATAAAGCATAGTGATAGATGATTTGTTTATACTAAACAGTAAAATCTCACTGACTCAGCCATCTTTACTACATTAAAAATACAATGATCACCTTATGTTTGCCTGGAGAAATTTGTTTTGTGTTAAGGTGATATTTGATAATGGGAGCATGTGTGTAGTGATCAAGAATGTTTCAACTGTAGAACAAAGACTTGAAGAGCCGAATCCTTCACCTGGAAGGTTCTTACCGGTCCAGTAAAGAGGGACTTGTTGCTCAGATGGAAGCAAGGATCACAGAGCTAGAGGAACGACTTGAAAATGAAGAGAGGTAAAAGTAATTATAATATCAAAACATGCATGTTTATGTTTGTTAATATGACCTCTCGCTAATATTGTATCTAATGCAATTAACTTAATTCTGGTTTTCTGACAAGCACAAAATAAAAATGTTTACTGTTTCATACTATTACTGCAAATTTTCTTTGCTTTACTGAAAGCACACTGGACATTACTGTGTAACGCTGGGCAATGTGCTAACATGTTTCCATACCTCATTCATTTTATCAATGTTACCAATAATATCAGTAACAGGCTTAGAAATATTATCTATAGTTTAACACTTCCACTTACGCTTTCATTTCATTATTTAATCTTGGAGGAGTGTTTGAGTGTTTTTCTGTTGTTCTGTTAGTTTCTATTTTTTTCTAAATGTTGCTTTGAAGACAGAAGAAATTCTCCTTAGTGGTTCGTGCTTATGAACAAATTTCTTAATATGTTGCATGGAATCAGTAAATCAAAGCATTGGCCATTAGTGTTTACTTAATTCTTAGAAGATAGATTTTGCTGATTGTGTCAGCAGAACTGTAATTGTTTTGCTGCCTTTTTTTACAGTCTTTTACTGTCTTTCATTTCTCTTGTTTTTTTTTCTAGGGATAGAGCTAATTTCCAGCTAAGTAACCGCAGACTTGAGAGAAAAGTGAAGGAGTTAATGTTGCAAGTAGATGATGAACACCTCTCGTTGACTGATCAAAAGGACCAGGTAAAGAAAAAGACTAATATGTAAATATCAGATATTAATCCTATGAGCATAAATCGTCATATATAAAAGATATGAGAATAATATCTGAGACTGAGACTGATTACTCTGTTGATTATGAACTCCTGTTTATTGAGATTCGCAGTTCCCATTGTCATCACACTCTTTTCTCCAATACACCAACAAATAATGTATTCTGGTTTGCCAATATAACATTTTCTCTAAAGAAAGAAGCCATTTATTGTGGAACATAGGCTGTAAGTATTAAGCATACCTTAATATTCTAATAGCCATGTGCCCTACCTTTCCTGTGGTCTTCATTGACTCCTTGCTTAAAACATGTTTTATTTCAGTATGTGAGTCAAATAGTGACTATTCTGCCGAGAGAATGAACAGGGTGTTTCAAATGACAGATGTCTGTTTAGGAAACAGTCTTTTGAAATCCTCTGGCTTTTAAAAAATGTATTTTATAATATCTGTCTGGTAGAGTTACTTGTCATAGTCATTAATAGCTCCAGTCTTCCTTTATTCATAACTGGCTCTTGCTTTCATGTAACACTGTCTCACTCTACCAAAGCTATGCTTGATTGTTGCTGCTTTTTTCTTAAAAAATCGTATCCAATCACTTTTCTCAAATGCTGACTTTTGAATATTTATGAAGCATAGAATTACAGTGTCACTACACTGACAAAGCTGTGTCTTTATTATCCCTGTCGTAGATGATGAAAGAATAAAATTACTTTACTCAAATAGTCTGCTAATAAACTGACATGTCAATATTTCAGTTAAGTCTGAGGTTGAAAGCAATGAAACGTCAAGTTGAAGAAGCTGAAGAGGAAATAGACAGACTGGAAAGTGCTAAAAAGAAACTCCAGAGAGAACTGGAAGAGCAGCTAGACATGAATGAACAATTGCAAGGACAACTTAATGCTGCAAAGAAGGAATTAAGGTAGGGTGGCTTCTCAGACCTTATGATTATGTGTATCACCTGCCACTCATGGGTTCTCTTAGAATCATAGAATGGTAGGGTTGGAAGGGGCCTTTAGAGGTCATCTAGTCCAACTTCCCTGCAGAAGCAGGTTCACCTAGATCAGGTTGCATAGGAATCTGTCCAGGCGAGTCTTGAAGACTTCCAAGGAAGGAGACTTCTCAACCCCTCTGAGCAGCCTGTTCCACTGCTCCCTCACCCTTACAGTGAAATAGCTTTTTTTCGTATATTTAAATGGAACTTTTTGTGTTCCAGCTTCATCCCATTACCACTTTTCCTGTTGCTTGCTCCTTCAATCGATAAACTGAGGGCATCCTCTAACAGACTTCAAGTTTGTCACAAGCGTGCAGACCTATGAAACACTTCTGTGTTTCCTTTCTCTACAAGTGTTCTCCAACTGTTTCCTGGGTGCCTTTCTTGCCGAAATCTTCTTTGCAAGGTGTGCCTGATGAATCAAGTCATTGAAGCAGGGAATAATGCAAAACGATCATGGGACTTGACACTCTTATCATTTGTAGAAATAAAATTTTCCTGCTAATGATGAGAGGTACTGCTATCCTGTATTAGTTTTCCTCAGCCATCTTTGACCATCTCACTGTGCAAAGTTCGCAGTTTCAACTCTCTGTGACTTGAGTTAGAGGTGCTTGAAAATATGATTGATTGGTTGGTTGATTGATTGATTTATTGATCTTCATCCTCTTGCATGTTTGGTTCATGCACAATATAGTCTATGGTAAGCTACCCCTATTAGACCACAGGTTTCTTTGACATCCTTTATATCCTACCTGTCAATGTTTTAAGCTTTGCATATGTGTTATGCATGTGGATGTGCAGTTTTAATAGCAGACACATATTTTTGTTTTAGTAGACTGAAGAAATCACCAAGTAAAGTGTTGGCTGATTCTGATGATGGTGACGATGATGATTTCAGCACGGATGATGATAGTCTCTGTGAAGTACCTTCAGGAAATAACTTTTCAAAAGATGATGACACAAAAATCTAAATGTGTTCAATCTGTGATTCCTTGAAAGTACTGGAAGAATAACATCAGTTATCAAGAAACTGGATATTCAAGAAGCCAAATCACATAAAGGGATTTAAAGGCTGGGAATACAATATTTCCATACATGCTGTGCCATTTTTTAATTTAGAACTCCACTGTTTATTACAGAAAAAAATATTGCATTATAAAACAACTGTAAACCACACACACACACAAATATANTACCAAAATTCTGTTGAAGTTAAAAAGCATTTGAAAGTAATTAAAAATTAGTTTGTGGTTATTAAAAGCTTTTCCCTAAAATTAAGGAAACCACGGAAGATTATTTAATAATTGTAATTTTGGGGAAATTATGTAGAAAATGTAAATATTTAAACCTGATATTTTTATTGACTACTTTAGTGCCATTTTGTAAAGTTTCAAATACTATATAAATCAATTTCCTATGTAAAGAACAGAAATTTATACTGAATGCTATATCTGGGGTTTAACTAAGTGAAAAAAAAACCACAAAAAAAAAAACAAATGAAAGGGAATACCTTTTGCACATTACAGAGCAGATTCACAGTTCCTGAGCCAGGAAATATGTTCCACTTTAAAACCAGTGCAAGTGTATGTATTCGGTATATTAAAGATCAAATGTTAATCCTGCCTGTTGACTTCAAAAGGACTCATCACAACTGCATAATGAGACTTGTCTACAACTTTCTTGTAAGTTTCATTTGGAAGCCTTCTGTTCTTAGTAGGGAAGGGTGAGAATGAGGTTAGCTATTACTTGGCCTGTCTCACTTCCTGAAAGCAGAACATTATAGGCCTGTTGATTTGAGAGCATCAGAACACGCTTATCTTGAGTCCCTCAGGAGTCCGACTTGTTCCAGTAAAATTACTCATGGTCTTTGAATTAAGTATATGCTTAAATCTCTTTGTTATTTGATAGCAGTATTTTATTTACCTGGCAGGAAATTGCATCAAGGAAACACAAAGCACGCAATCTAAGCTGTTCTTGAGTGTCTAATTCTGCTATATTGCAGTGTATAGTCATATATGCAGATATATTATTAGTATTTCAGTTTACAAGCATTTTGGGTGATCCATCTGTTCAACAAATTGTGCAAGAAATTTAAAAGAAAAAAACAAATATTGTAGATTTTGATCTAAAAGCATTTTCCATTGTATTGCTGAGAATATCTTTTTACAATTTATATTACACCAGAATGTTTTTGCTCCTTTGCAAATCTCGAATTCTAAGGTAAAGGGAATTACTAAATAATTTTGTTAATAAACCACGGCTAATTCCTATCTGATTATTAGTATTTGCCCCTAGTTACAAGTCAGTGAGCATTTGTTTGTTGAATGGACCAAATAATAGTATAATGTAATAATAAAAAATACATTAACCTGAAGTTGCTGGGAGCTTCCATTACTCCCACAAAGGCATCTCCTGAAGAGGACAAGTTTTAACAACTCTGAAAGCGAGGTTGATTGACTTGTTATCTTTTTGCAGTACTAGATATACTATTTCAACAACATAGAAACAGTCTTTCCTGCAAGAAGATCTGCATATACTGTACTGACAATCATCATATAACCTGCTGTGATTTATTTTTGTTGTTTCATTTGCATGTTTATGAAGGCTTAACTTTAAACAACTGTTCCCAGTCTGCAGTACTCTGTCCTAATGTTCATAGATTACTAATATTTCAAACCACTGGAATAAAATCATTTAATATTGCATCTACCTCCAGTTATACTAAACTATAAAGGAAAAAAAATAACTTCAAATAAACAGTCAGTTCTTTCAGTTCTGTTTTGTATGTGCACATAGCCTGATATGACAATTGAATTTCACGTGGAAGACGTGTGTGCTTAGAATCTAACAAGTAAATAATTATCTGGGACATAGTGATACTGTAAACAAGTTTCTGCATTTTCTTCTTTATAGATAGCTGCTTTGTAACTGCAAAAGCAGGTGGCAGTACCTAGAAGACTCCTTTTCTCATTTGAGCATAGGAGGTGCGCTGTTGCTGACTCAGTGGGAGAGATCCTACATGTTAGACCCCTCTTGTCCCTGTGTCTTCATAAAGAGAACAGATCTTCAGTTTGTTCATTTGGCCTTGGAAATGGAATTTCCTCCTTAGGGTTCTGTCATGGTTTAGGCCCATCAGGGAACAAAAGACCACAATTAGCTTCAAGTACCAAAGACTTGAGCATTGCTGAAGGGCAGGGAGAGCTTAATTGCCACTTAAGGTGCAGGACAAAACAGACCAGGCTGCTTGGCTGGGGGGAAGAAAACAGAAAATAATTTAATACCAACTAAAGCATAAAACCCCAAAACATAACCAAAGCAAAACAACACAGAATGGTACAAAGACGAAGAGTCCGACCAGCCCTTCAAGACCACCTACTCCCCACTCCTCCCCTCTTCCTGGGCTCAGAGCCCTGTTCCCAGTGCTTTTACCTCCATGCCCCCTGAATGGCCCGGGGGGGCAGGGAGTGGGGGTTTCAATCAGTCTGTTCCTGAGAGCTTCTGCTGTTTGTCTCTCCTCAAGGCAGGTGGGCTCCACACCAATCCTCCCTGCAAGTCCGTGGGGTACCTCACACACACAGCAGCCCTGCATGGGCTGCTCCGATGTGCATTTTTCCCAAAAGCTGCAGCTCCTTTTCCTCGTGTGGGGCTGCTCTGCGGCACACAGGCTCTCCAGCTTGTCCTGTGCCATGGCCGCCTCCTCACACAGTCTCCAGCCCATCTGGACGCACTCACAAGGAGCTGCTGCTGGCTCCCAGTTTTGCCGTTGCCATCCACAGGTTGCAGGGGTACCACCTGCGTTCTCACCACGGCTTGCAGAGGGGTCTCTGGTCTGGTGCTTCTCTTTCCTTCCTCCTTCTCCGACTGTGGGGTCCGCATGGTCGCCTCTATCTTGTACCACCCTTACACCTCCTGCCCAGCACTTCAAATTCCCGTCCCTAAATAGTGATGGCAGATTGACCTAGCCAGATGGGCCCAGCCGGGCTGGGGGGTGGGTCTGAACCCAGGAGCCGGGGGAGAGTCTAAAAACTTTTAACTGCAACCCATTCCCCCTGATATTTCCATGTAATCTGTTTTTAAATGATATTCTGAAGAAGCTTTTGACCCATAAAAGGAAGCAAGAGAGAGAATACGTGAGGAAATACAATTGTGAGCCATTCAGTCCCTAGAACTTAGTATAAACATCAGAGTTTCTGGTTTGTTTCAGAGACACGGCTTGCATTCTGAGCTGTAGAGACCTTCAGGTTATTTTGATGATACTGTAATGTCTCATAAATAAATAGACCCAAGCTACATCACTTGTGGTACAAGCCTAACCTGCCAACTTATACAGTGGATGCTTCTCTCTCAATGTAAGTAATCAAAGATGAGTAACAAACTTTTTGTTCTCTCTGGGATTAGAGACCTTTGATATCCCATTTTTATGTAGTGAGAGATTTTTCTGCAAAACAATATTTCTTTCCATTAAAATTCTATTATCCCTAAATATGCATATTCTTCAAACAGCTAAGATTCATATTCAATTCCTGATAACTTACACCTTAAGAGAACTTAATATGGTCATTTATAATTCCTGGTTTTGAGAATAAAATCCAAGTTCTAATTTGAGCATTTTCACTAATCTGTTGTACTCTAGCAGATCCTCTTGGTTTTCTGACCCTGCTTTGTAGATAGGAAAATACAAATTAAATTCTACTAGAGTGTTTTGATGTTCTAAATCACTAAAATTTGGCAAGTGCTCCAAGATCTTTCAATGGCAGTTGCTAAACTATGCGAAAAATGTAACTGCAAAACAACTGAACAGAATCCTCCTGTTCTGCATAGACTCTTCACTCACTGTCCAAGTAATAAAATTCAGGCTGTTCATCACATATAATGGATTTTAATACCCTTCAATTTAGAAGGCTACTGTTTTATGAAAAGCATTAAGGTTTTTAAGGCAACAATATCTCTTTTTAGTGCATGAAGAAAGAGAAAAAAATGTTTGTCTTCTTGCTGTCCCCTGAACCTATTTTCCTGTGCTGCACTTTATTTAAGGAGAGTCCTGTACTATGAAAATACTTTCTTAGTTCAGCATTGTGAATTGCTTTTTATGGTTCAATCACCAGGCAGGTTTCCCCTCAACAATGTAGTCTCTTGGTGATGAGACTATAACTTGATTAATCTGCGTATTCCTGATTTATGCTCATTCTTCTCAGCTTCTTTCTTTTTCTCCTAATGAAATAATCTGTTCTGATTTATAGCTGATTTTCTACACTACTCCGGAAGCCATGTGCATTCCTCACTTTTTACAGACCAGCTGTGTACTTTGCTGAGTGAGCTACAGCTTTTGGGCCTTTTCTGGATCATACAGCATATTTCGGTAATTAAATGTTGATGTAGCTTACTGGAGCTTCCTATCTTAAGAGTAGAGCTACACGATTCAGCTGCTTATTTTCTACCGACTGCAGTTATCAAATCACATTGCAAAATGTTCAAAGGCTTTGCTGAAAGAACAACATTCTTTAGAGATTGCCAAGGTTTATAACATTTTACATGTTCTTTTTTGGCACAAGGTGCTGATTAGGTCACATTTTTAACTCTCTGACCCTACTGTGTTAGAATAGGGAAAATTTCATTGTTATTTCAAAATTTATTCATGAACACTGGGTTATTGAGAAAAAGGGATAAAAATTATTAGAAAGGATATATTTGTATTATAGGTTTTTCTTTTAACATGTGAGAAAGGAAAGACTTAAGAAGGGCAGTAAAGTTCAACAAATGTCAAGTGTAGCAGTGAATTTGGCTGACCTGTCTCAATAGAGGGGTTACTGCCCTTTAATGGTTAGTACCAATGAGCCACATGTGAGGTCAACAGAGACTATGTTTTATGTAAGAGGGAACATTTTATCCACTTCTAATAACAATTTGCTGTTTTATTCAGATCCTGAAGCTTCATGGTATTAGCAGAATAACAGGCAATAAAAAAAACACCTTAAATTCTGAGCGCAGGTGGACGATGAAAGTTTTAAGTTCTTCAGGTTGCCAGTAGGAAAGCTGTAGGAATGTGTCTTATGTGAGTGCAGAGAACAGACTTATTAGAGCTAACTTGAGTTTTTCTATGCTTTCTGTGTACTTCTGCTTCTTCAGAATGGGATTTCTGAATACCACTTTATATATTAGGTTACAAAGCTATTTTGCTGGTTTCAAGCAGTCCTTTTTCATGCAGTCTGGCTATGATGAAACTATCAATGGCATAATGTGGAATAAGGGAGAAGATATAGACTGTGAGAAAAGACCAACACAGGATCCAGTTCTGAATTAATTGATTTTGACCTTCCTTTCAATTCTCATAGAAGATTCTGGCACTGATGGTTGCCTAAGCCGTTTTAAACCTATAGGTACCTGATGGGCTGGGGTGGATCTTTTTTTTTTTTTTTTTGCCAGGGAAAGACAGTAAAAGTTCAAGATCAGGATGGTAGGGAGCACATTGAAGTGGTGCTAATAAATGCCTATTTCCTGTATGCATTTGCAGCAAAGATTGTCAAGAGAGTCCAGCTGAGACAAATGAAAGCATATGAAAGGAGCAGCATGTGTTTTTAGTATTTTTGTGGATGTTAATGGAGACTGATTAGCTGCATACTCCTGTGCAGCAGGGGGAGTTCTGTTTTGCAGAAATGGTTTCAGCATCTTCAAATCTGGGATACCCAAGTGCCTGTCACTATCTTCTGATAGGTATCTATTTTGTGTGACTTGCATTTGATCTTATCTCTGGAAGGAAATTATGTGTGTAGTTCTGTTTTCCCTTGGATTTGCCTTTTTGTCAAAGATTTGTTTACTTCTGTGATTTTGTGAGAGAGAAAGAAAACATTGCTGACCTTGGAGTGGAAAGAAAGAGGAGAATGAACTTGTCCCTGAGAAAACTCAGTTTATGCCTGAAATCAAATTCACTTTTCTAGAAAGCAGTTCTACTGTGCATAGGAGAGCTGAGCTATTGACTGGAAGTTCACCTCTCACCCACAGAGCTCAGCCTAGCCTAGTCTTTATTTTCCTTGGAGATAAGGACTGAGGCCTGGAAATTGATTTGGCTGAGGCTGCCAGCATGTGATTTCTGTACTGCAGATGAGATTGAGATTGGTATACTTTTGATTTTGTTCCAGTGTTTTGGTTAAAGTACAGGAAATACTTTTTAAGGAAAAAGGACTCATTGAATGTTTGTGACTAGAGCATGCAAGAACAATTGCACATGCACACACTGAAGGCAGAGAATGATGAATGTGCATCACTGCAAATGGTGTGTCAGCTGATTCAGTGCCTGCCAGAAAACATTATCCTAAAAATTACTACACAAATTAATGGCTGTGGTCACACTGTGATTACTATAAATCCTTCCCAGCACAGACCACCTTCTTGGATATCCGCTAGGTAAAAGAGCTTTTTAACAAAGTCCCAACAAGCCTCATAGTTTATCCTTTAAACACTTTACCAAAAATAAAACAAAGGAAGCTAAACCATCCAGAGAACACAGGGTGGTCTAATATTTGGAAGTGGAGCATGGGGAACCAGGAAGACTCTGTTTTCTGATCTGTTTAAGCTACTGCTTCAGTCCTTGACCTTTTCATACTTTTGTTGACAGATCTAGAAGATGGAGCACAAAACTAGACCTTGAAAACTTCATACCATGTCTGCCTTGAAATTTAATGAGTAGAAATGTTACAAGGTAATGCCAAAGATCTGATTTTTCAGCGAATCTGATTTTTCAGTGTATCTGTGTTCTGTATTGTGTTTCTCCCTTTGCCTTGCCTTCCAAGTGGTGAGTTGTTTTACCTGCCACTTGTCTGAGATTGAAGGTTTCATGTTGGCATTGCAGTAAGCGGCAGGCTTTGTGGAGTGTCTTTGCTGCAGAATGATAACCTTAAATCTAGATTTCCATGTTTGACAGGGAGTTAGATATTTGGATTTTTTTTTCCAATAGAAAGTAGTTTGTTATATAACAGGTAGAATGGCTGGGAAAAGAGGGAAGGAAAAAATATAGTAAGTTCAATAAAACCATGTAAAAGCTGTAACATCAGCCAATCAAAGAAAGGAAGCTTCCTGAATTGGACTATGTTCATTTTAAACACAGCTCACTGTGCCTCACTGTTTCCTTATCTATTGTGTATGGTATCCACCTATTTTAGAGATAAGATCAAATTCACAATTCAGATCAAAATATCTTTCCTAACTGGGAACTTCTTGCATTACTGAGAGTCACAATGAAAGACCATGGTCTGTCTGGTGCTATGTGTGAGACCATGTAAGGATAAATCATAGAATCCTTTCAATTGGAAAAGATCTTTGAAGATAATTGAGTCCAACCACTAACCTCACACTGCCATCCCCATCACTAAACAGTGTCCCTCATCTGTGCATCTTTTAAATATCTCCAGGAATAGTGACTCCACCACCTCCCTGGGCAGCCCCTTCCAATACTTAACAACCCACTCATTGAAAGCGTTCTTCCTAATCTCCAATCTAAACCTCCCCTGGTGCAAGTTGAGGTCATTTCCTTTTGTCCTGTCATTCATTATTTGGGAGAAGAGACCAACCAACTACTTTCAAGTAGTTGTAGAGAGTGATCATGTCTTCCCTTAGCCTCCTCCAAACAACCCCAGTTCCCTCAGGTGCATGCTTATTTGTCAATATGTCCAAGAGCAGTCTGAAATGGAGAAGAGAAAAGAATGAGGAAGAAATAGGGCCACTGTAGCTACTACACGTATGAGGCGAAAGGAATTTTTGTAGGTGGGACCATGATAAGCCTCCTATATGCACATACCGTGATCTGGAGGGAGGATTGCAAAAGAAAACTGCGATCTGCTTAATCCATCTCCTTTCCTCATCTGCCTTTTTTGTTGTTGCTGGCTCCTCTACTAAGAAAATGAGCTACAGTGGCATTGGGAAGCCCCTACATAGTAAGCTAGTCCTTCATATTCTCAACAAGTGAAAGGCAGCACTAGGTTTGTACATAACAAAGCAACTTAAAATGCTCACAAAGTCAAGTATTTGGTTTTTTTTAAATTAAACAGGTTCCATTTAAAGACATGTATATGTCAACAAGTATATATTTGCAATAGGTCTCATTAAAATATTTTTTCAAAGATAAAACTGTTTTTTCATCTGACTTATCACCCTGTAACAGCTACTGTGAACCAAGACCAGCCCTGTCCCTGCTGGGACAGCCACTTAGCATGCAGTAGCCCTACAAAGGTGCGGGTAAGTATCTTGGGACTACTAATTTGTGCTATGCTGTGGTGTGCTTTCTAACATAGCACCTGGCTGCTGGTCTCTCTTGCATTTCCCAGCAGTCTTCCTTCATCAGTGACAAGTGCAGGCTCTTGAACGACCCAGTGCACTAGATGCACCACAACAGAAGAGTCCTGACCACCAGAGATTTGGAGAACATAGTGTTAATGTTAGCTAATTCACAGCAAACACAGGTTCTGAAGTGTGGAGAGAAAGGTCTGGCTGTTTGATAAGTGTCTGTTAAATCATTCTACTTTTTTTGGCAAATTTTAAGTTTTGGGGATTTTTGTTTGGTTTTGGTCAGAGAGACCCAAAAGTGAGCCTGAGGAGGTTTCTTTCCTAGTTGTGTTCCCTAGGTGTCTGTTGGGTCTTCTCTCTTTTATGGGTGAAATCTTGACCACATAGATCAGATTTTAGTTTACTTATATTTTTAGCTTACCTTGTGTCTACAAGTAAAGTGAGAGGCTTGCACTACCTGCAGTCTGCTGTGGTGACATTGCCAGGCTGGTAGTACAGGAAATGTCATGATGCACTGTGGGCATAACTTTAAACACCTATCTTTCAGCTTATTTGAGCAAAATAATAAGCTTTTTGTACTCTTGCAATTACTGCTTACCTGGCCTCTTTGTTGCAATGTGCTTGTATTCACCTGGAGGACTTTTGCTGCAAAGCTTCACAACACTGTTCCCAGGAAAGGCAGGTATTTATGACTCTTAAGTGAGTTGTCACAAGCCTCAGGAGCCTGTGTATAAACTGCAGCATCCGTAGATGTCAGCAAGCCATCAAAAGACTTATGTCAGCAGGTGCATCTGAAGGGCAGTGCAGCTGGCAGGAGGGAATTGAATACCTGGAAACTTGGTGAGGTGGGCAGTCTGCCTAGATCTGTTCTATATGGTGTCAAGTTGTCCAAGTGTATAGGATGAGTAACTCCTAGATAGAGTTGGGCTCCACGCTGTGAGATTAAACAGACCTGTACCTTCTACACTTGCCAAGTCTAGAGCATCAGATCTTGGTAACTGAATTTTGATTCCATAAAGTTTTATAAGTCTTGTAATTTTATCTTTTTTTTTTTTTTCTCAAGGATGTAAACATACCAACCAGCCATGGATCATACAGGGGCATAAGCTGCAGTTGCACTTTCCTGAAGCATACATGCAGTGATGTGCTGCTGACCACACTGGTGAATGTGCATGGCTGTCAGAGCCCAGCTGGGAGGCCCTTTGAGGATGAGTACAGAGAATCAGATGAAAGCAGCATGTTTTAACTTTGAATGGTGCTTTATCCAGTCAGTGCAATTGGTCTCATTACCTTTAGAATTTTTACTAGTTTAGAAGTAATGTGGAGGGGAAAAGGGAGATTGATACCTATTAACTTTGCTGCTATTCTGAAAGTTCCCTGTGCTTCGCAGTTTGACATTTCCGGCTCTTCAGAAAAATGAAAGAAAACAATAAAAAAAAGAGGAAAGCCGGTGCAAGTTTTCTGGAGAGAGAAGGACTGTTTTTTAACGGAAAAGGTTTGAAAGTCTTGAAGGTGGGAACTGCAGCCGTGTCTAAGAAGCCTGGGACAGGGCATTGTCACCAGAGGCTCCCGCAGAGCGCGCCCGCAGGTGGCAGCAGGGAGCGGGTGCTGCTACTGACTATGGCCGCGGCGGGCTGCCTCAGTCTCAAAAGGGGCCTCCTGCAAATGTGGGTCTTTGTCCCAATTTGCAGGTATGTTTTGATACATTGCAAATTGTGTTTAATGTCATGATGCTCTCTGTATACCATGACCGTATGTTTTTTTTCCACAATACAGAGATTTGTTGCAAAGAATCTCACGTTTATATCCACGAAGCTGTTGACCACTTCTCATGGGGGTGCTAGATCTCCTGGTAGCACTACTGCCTTGTTTTATTGATGGTATTCTTCAGTATAGTGAGGAGGGCAAAATTCATCCCTTGGTAATGCTAAGCAGCCAGGGAGTCCTGCTGTGGCTGTCATTTTGGCTGAGGTATTGCACCCTCCCTGTTGACTTGTGTTAATGATGCTCTAGTAGGGCACTTTTTGTCTGTTTTTTCCAAGGGAGTAGCTGGTGTGGAACCAATGTGATGTTCTTTCTGCTAAAATGATTCATATATAAACCCACCTAAAAGAGATATTGACAAGTTAAAGGGTATCTTGAAGCTTTGAAATCATGAGATTGAACTCCTACCAGAGCACAAGTATCTTGCAAGATGGGGGAAATTATTTGATCTTCTGTAAGTATCAATTATCCAGCAATAAAATACAATACAGAACAGACAAGTTGCCATTCAAGTAGTAGTCTGTACAGAAAGTGACTTGCTGCTCAACATTTTTCAGTATAGAACCACAGTCAAAATAGTATTCAAGATGTTGAGGTGCGTGAAGTGACTAATGTGAGAAGGGATATGATGCTTTCCTATAAAAGTGCTGCTGCTGTAGAAGTACTCAGATACTATTGCATAGCTAAGAGGACAGAAAACAGTGCTCTTAAGTCTGGAGAAGTTAATTTATGAGGGACAGATAGCATTGCTAACATCTACTCTTTACCATTTTGTAACACTGTGACAAGGAGACAGTCACCAGAATGGAGCCAGGAGAATCAAAATCGATGCTTTCCAATGCACCATGGTTAGACAGCTGATGCTGATGGTGATCATTTAGCAAGAAATAAAAGTTCATAGCTGGTAGGAATACCTATTGTTCATGAAAATGTTTAAGCAGGAGTTACTAAACCTGTAATTCAGGAAGTAAGCCTGTCTCTAATGATTAGATGTCTGGGGAGATGTTTGGAGGAAAGGGAGGATAATCAACATTTATCTCCTGGAAACTTTTACAAGTCTTTTTGAAACAGGAAATCCTGGCCTCTAACAGGGAAGATAGACAGAAGCTCTGGTGCAGTCTGGACTTGTGTACTGCCCTGCATAACAGTGAATGACAATGTGGGAGGTGATATGAGGTAGTTTTTGACTGTGGCTGGACTATGACTTCACATAAAGACTGTGTTGGAAACCAAATTGTCTTTTGCCCCAATATTTTAATGGATTTTCAAGCAAGTAATTTTCAGTACTACTTTAAACCTGAATTCATTCCACCCAAATTCAGGTACTCACCTAGGAAGATGTCAGCAATGTTAAGAAAAGTATAAGTAGGTATGTTCATATTTTCATTGGAGGACTGGAGTGTTTACCCTTTTTCTTGTCTTATCTGACATGATAAGATTTTAGTATCTTTCACTGAAAACATGATCTGTTTGATGTTTGCTTACTGGAATATGGATCAACACTTGTGGCTCGCCCAGTTACAAAGATGGGATTTGTGACATGCAGAATATGACATCTGCAGACTAGTATGTCTGAGCAGTCACCATTTCATAGTGTGAGTCCTAAGAGTTCTTCCACTTTTCCAGAATTCACACAGGACAGAATGAACTGTGGTGAAATGTGTGTGGTTTATTTACTGGTGGCCTACACTAGCCATGTCATCAGGAATCTCTAACATTTTGTAAGTTGACAAGATCACAATTTCTACTTGAACGAGTTCCCCACTTTGTGTCACCAAGCTGTGTACAAAATCATTCTATGCTAGCCCAATGGAAACGTCAGAATTTCTACACAGGGAAAACATTATACTTTTAGAAGGTTTTACATAAAAAAATATTAGATGATATTTACCAAAAGACAGCTAAAAATTCAGCCAAAGCAATTTTAAGTGTCTGGACCATATGTGGCTACAGAAACAGAGGAATTCAAGTTATAGCTACATAACAGGGTAAGCCTTTGTGTTGCTGTTGTGAAGTGTTTGCTGGTACCCAAAAAAAGTAACTGAGGAATCTGACCTCTTATACTGCAGTTATTTCTGGTTCTGTCAGACAAAGAACATTCTAGCCACAGACTAACAACTTTCCAGAGAATTTGATGGGATCTGTGGAAACTATGCCAAACATCTGCAGTATTAATAGAAAATTAATAAACAACATCAGCCCCAAAAGGTTAAAAATGAAGAAATTGTATAGGTTCTGTAGATGGGAGAATCAAACAAAAGGCATTTGAACTATGCCAGCAGAGCTGTTTTGGCAATGTAGAGACAGATTCCAAACAATCTTTAAGCTTCATGGTTGACAATATGCACTCAAGAAATCTGTGGACATGAGCCAGAAGTAAGCATGCAACCACTCCCCTTTACCCCCCTGTGGTGGTTTAGGCCAATACCCACCCAGTCATAATATTACGCCCCCTCCTAAACTGGACAGGAAAGAGAGAGAGGAATATAACAAACTGCTTGAGAGTTGAGATAAGGACGGAGAGATCACTCGGTAATTAACGTCACGGGCAAAACAGANGGGAGACAGTCCCTCATGAACTTCTCCAGCGTGGGTCCTTCCCATGGGCTGCAGCTCCTCACGAACTTCTCCGGCGTGGGTCCTCCCACAGGGCAGCTCCTCACACACTGCCCAGCGTGGATCATCCACCAGGAGAGACAGTCCTTCAAGCCCCTTGGGCTTCCCCACACACCTTATTTTAGGTATCTTTAATGCTGATGTTCATCTGTATGTATGTTTTGTGTGTTTGTCCTGCACTGCAAAAATCCAACCTAGAGATGTGGAAGTTAAATGTCAGGTTCCCATCAGGGTCAAAACCTCAGTCAAATATCCAAATATGTTTTAAATCATTGTTTTGCTAGATCCTCCCATTGCCATCAGAGAATGACCTTTATACTGAAATGATTCCAAATCCCAGGGTAAGATCCTGTTTATGGTTACAGTAGAATGATGCTGAAAAGGCATAACATTAAATAGAAAGATCTGGCAAACTAGGTAGGACCCAGAAAGTTCTGTAGTTACACTTACTTTCCATTGCAATTTATGCACACATTGGCCACTGTCCCTTGCACAAACAAAGAAAGAAAAAACAACATTTTATTGATAAATCTGCTTCAATATTGTCTCACTACAGGGACAAAAACTGATCAGGAATACAATTATGCAGGACACTTAAACAAATTCTGTCCAATGTTTATTTCTACAACATCTTTTTGCCTAAGTATTTTCTCTCTCTTGTTAATTCATCAAAATACTGAATGTATATGTTAAGACAGGGGAACCATAAAATTCATAGAGACTCCATAACTCCAGTCATATGAGAAGTGGGAAAGGTACCAAAACTCCTTCTTAAGAGCTTGTTAGTCTGTCTGCTGTCAAAATATTTTGGTATACTTTTCATTCTGATGCTTTAGCAAAACAAAAGTACACTCTGTTTCATCCGACAGCAGATTGAAGGTTTCTGCAGTGTTTTTTAGTCCTTCACATGGTTTATTCAAATGAAGTGAGATAAAAAATGAACAACCATCAAGTGGTTTCAATGTATCCAATGCATACTGTTCGTATATTAGCACTTTATAACCTCTGTGCAACATCCATACAAATTACTGGGAATTTTGTTATTGATTTTAGAGGATGGAGAATTCGCCCTTGTGTTACTACATTAATAATTTGGTAAATATTGCTCTAAAAGATAGGAACATAGAAATTTCCAGGGGCAGAGTGGTGACCTAACATCTTATTTTCAACAGTGGCAAATTAGCAGGGCCTCATAGGAAGGCAAATCCCCTCCTTTCCCCCCCTCCATGTTTAGTGTCAGTTATGTCGCAAGAGACTCCTGTCAGTTTCTCTCTGATCATTGCTAGCCATGGGGTAAACCTGATTGATAGCTCTAGCTTATTTTTTGCTGCGTGGCTTGCTATTTTGTCTAACCCAAACCTGATCCTGTGTACATACCTACATGTGTCTTTTCTTTCAGGGCTAGTAACTTCTTTGTTAAGTGACCTCTGGCAGCAACGAGTCTCCAGGTTAATTATGAAAAGCAGTAAGATATTTCATTTGTACTACTTTAATTCTATTAACCCACATCAATATCCAGAGCACCTCTGTTTACTTCTTCGTTATTATCAGCCAGATGCTGGTAAAATGAGAGCAGAAGTAGGGCAATTGTCTCGTCATGATTTTTTTTTTTTTGGAGACAACCGCCAGACAAATCTCCTGATTTGAGTAAGTCAAAACCCAATGGAAGTGGATGGGTCTTTCAAGTTGTTTGAAAGGCCTTTCGATCAAATACTCCCTGCTTTTTGTTGTGGTTTTCTCTGGAGAAACTTGATGGGAATAGTTCCACTGCAGAAACAGTTTAATTTCTTAGTAAAAGCCTAAATTTCTGAATTATGAGTGATCTTGCAAACTATTTTATTTCTTTCTGTGGACTAGACTTAGCCACTCAAAAACCACAGATTTATTTAGATTCCACATTATCATCAAGCAGGCAGAATGGCAGGAAATCCTGCTCTAGTGGTCTAAGTTACTGATACCAGCTTCATCTGTTTCAAAGTCTGTAATATTTCTTCAGGAGCCTTCCTGGAATAGTTCAAATCCCTTGCTCTGTGATCAGGACCTAGAACCGTGCTACTGTCAGCTTGCTAACTGGATCATGTACTGTATGTGAGTATGTGAGTGAAGAAAAAGCATGCTGCTGCTTCTTGGCTGAAGCAGCTTGACACACTGAAGATGTGGGGAGTGGCCTTCCAGATTCACCAATGCAGTGTGTGACTAAATACATAAGTGGTTAGGTGGATGAATCTATTTCCTTCCTAGGACTGGGTTTGTTGTTAGAGGGGCATTTCCCTAAGTAGTATTTAGTCACTGGGATGGAACTATTAGTAAGTACCCTTAACTATTTAGTCCTCCCTACATACCCCTCCCTAATAACTTTACTTCTGTTAGGCCCAACAATATATTCTGTATTGATTACAAGTGTACTTATTTTTCTATTGCTGTAATGACTTATGCACAGAGGAAATGAGGTAATTCTTGGTGACAGGACTAGAAAATGTCACTATACTGTAGATACAGGTAGGTCTGCAAGAATGTTTTTTGGACCAAAGTTTTCCTGAGGAAAGTCCCTGGATGTGAAAGTGAGTATGACCTGATATTTTATGATTAAAATACTTCCCCTTCCATCTCTTTTTGTTTTTATGTGACTTCTCATAAACTTCTTAGTATGTAGAAAGAAAATAAATAATAGAACCAGATCTTTCATTTGTAACTCACAACTTTTTACATACAACTCCCTGTCCCAGCTACGTGTGTGAACAGACAATGGGCTGAGAGAATGATTAAGAACTGCTAAATTCCCACGTGTATCATTCTGAGATGGGGAACATGGAGGCCCTAAACCAGATCTAAAACAAGGAGAAGGCCAGACAACAAAGAACCTCTGTAGCATCTGTACAGATGCTTTAGACAAATGCTTGGTTACTTCATTGATTAGAAGAATATTACATCATCCTCTGTGCTGAAGCAGGACTGAAGGCCACCACTTGGTCTTCTGGCCTTGTGTCATAAAAAAGACCTGAAACAGGAATTACTTTTTCCCCTTTTTCCCACTCTGTGATTCCTCTCTCTGGAGAAACAAAGGTAAAATGCATATTGTCTTCCCCTTTGTAAGCTGGAAGAAGTCAGTCAAATATGATTTTCTGTGATTTTCTGTCCTTAATACTCCCACTCCCTGAAATATGCCCTAAGTCTACTGCCTTACAGTTATAGAAGAACTTGCAATCCACTTTTTTTTTTTCCCTCCCTTTAAAATTAACGTATTTTCTGCCTCAATACTGAAATCAGTCTTTTGGAAAAGATCTTTCCTGTTGTCTCCAGGGAGTGGAATATGATTTAAAGAACACCTATAACAATATAACTGTGGTGCTAATGGTGGGGTGTGCCTGTTTTTCACTCTCCTGCCTACCTTAAGTGGTACAATTACTTGACCTGGCCAAGTCACACCCGTATGTGAACAATGCTGTTGCTCCTGTGCTGCATTATTTTTACATGACATTTATGCTGAAGTGTCCTGCTTGCTTGCATGGACTGACTAAACCAAAGCCTACTGCTGAAGGATGAGTGACAGGCTTCTAGCATTGCACATGTGTCAGGCTGCATTGCTGTGGGCTGTGACCCAGTTGTTAACTGAGTGGGAGACCTACATGAAAGAGGAAATGTGAAGATGAATCAAGGGGTGGTACTTTTTCTGCTGAATCAGAGCTGGATTGATGCCCTATATGCTTCAGCAAAACCTGAAGTCATGCTATCTAAATCCCTAAGAATTTGTGATTGAAGAATGATAATGATATTTTTTCATTCATATGCAGCCATATATTAATGAAAAATGAAATGTCCTATATTTATCTTGATATATTTCCTATCTCTCAGTTGATTGTGGTAAAGTTCAAGCTTTTATTTTTTATTTGATAAAAGACATGACTACGGCTGTGTAAGTATTGTGACTTATAGAGTGCTCAATCCAAAGCCCTCCCAAATAAAGCTAAAATATATATTTTACTTGAAAATTGTCCTTCTAGGGCTTTGCAGCTTTCTTTAAAACCTTAACAGTAACTTTTATTTCACTATAAATTGCTTTTTAATAGTCTGAGTACACAGTCACAGCTACCAGGTGTAGTCCTAAATGCTAGGTGCACAAACTGTGTGAAATATACTGACATACATATATATACATAAAGGAACATCGCAGAAACCTGTTACTATTATCATTACCTGATTGGCTAGAATGGACTGGTTCTATGTTCTTGCCCAGGTACAGCTCTGAGTTACTAACCTGTTTTATTTTGGCCTGTCTGTCTCTTCCACGGGAAATGATAGTGCACATTGTATTGCATTGTTGAGCTATCTAGCGTTTTGTGACTTTATTGATTTATTGTTTAAAAGTACTTTGAGAACCTCAATAGGAAGATAAGCTTTAAGTAGGACAACAATTAGAAGCTGAAAACATTAAAAGAAACATTTATTGTAATTAGAGTCTGTGGCTCTGCATTATCAGTAAAGGTGGAATAAAGCTGGTATTGCAGGTAACTCCAGGAATGTCTTTTTTTTATTCAATACAACCATTATTGAAATAATTACATAAAATGGGTACTGAGGGCTTTGCAAAATAAAATGTCTATTCTGCATTTTCCTAATTATGGATTTGTATGTGTGAGATCATCAGGGGAGGTTCTGAGTTTCTGTAGTGATCCTATATTAGCCATGTACCGAGAGTGTTAAATGACAGCAAACAGTTACATCGATAGGTTTGAAGAGTGACATGATGCTTGTAGCTAAACAAAGCTGGACGTTCAGATAACTGTATGTCACTTCCAAAGGGTAGCTATAAACCACAGTAGCTTCAAATGCAGTACAGATGTATTTGCCAGTGAAAGACGAAATATTGCTCAAGACAAGAACTGTACAATATTGTTTTATATATTGCATACAAGGGGACCTACAACTATAGAATTTGGAGACTCAGTTTCTGATATGCATCCCCTAACAAGCTGTTTTATGGTGATTAATAGGATAGGATTTTCATGCTAGCTCTAATGCTCAAGAAAGAGAGCTTGAGAGCTACGTGATGCTGAGCTTAAGTGTGTGTCTGTAGAATACAAGTGTGAAAGCTAGGAGAAAAATGATAGAGCTCTGAGGAAAAACAGGTGATCAAGCCCACGTCTTACTGAGTCTGGTTCTGAAATATTTTACATGCATCTGTCCATTTGATAATCTCTGCTATAAATGGGATTCATGCCTTAGGGATGATGAAGGCAGAATAGATTTTAATCCCCCTGGAAAATGAAGGCTATTAGAAGCTAATTATAACACCTCATTTTTGTAGCAATACAAATGGGACTTTATAACCTTAATGACCACAGGTGTGAGTTCTTGTTCAATTTGTAACTCAGCAATTATTTCCAAATCCCACAGGATTAATATTCTAGTTGATCAAGTGTTGTAAACTTTTTATCTTCCTCTGGACTGTGTCAGCAGTTAGCCTGAAGATGGAGAGGAGATTTTGATGAAAAAAAGTCAGGCTTTTGTCATGCCCACATTTAGGGAATTTGTTAGGGTAAGAGCAGGCTATCTTTATTTTATAATCTGCTGTTCTGTGAAGGCAGACCTACTTCCTACTCCATGTATTGTATGATCTGTTGCCTATCTTGTGACCAAGGGCTTTTTAAGTAAAGATCTGTTGATTCTATGGCATCCTGTTTCATTTTTCCCACAGTATAATGGCCTTTGGGCCTCCGGGGCAAAAAAACTCAAAACCAAACCACCACATTTCTGTAACATTGGTGGTGGGCAACAAAGTAACCTGCAAAAAAAAAATGAAGATGCCTTTACTTTAAATTTCTCGCAGCTTCTGTGTAATTATATTAGCTGTTTCATAACAAATATTGATCCAGATATTCATACTACAGTGTCATCTTGTAATAAACCTGCTGTGCCTTTTGGTGATTACATTCACAAAGCACTGGCATGTTTTGAACTGAAAGCTCAGCATCCTGGTCAGATTATGTTCTTCTGCCACTCTGTATTTTGTCTAAGAGCAGTTATACAAACCGTGTGTACCTTTCATGTAGTCTTTCCAACTGTAAAAATCAGTAGAATACTGTTGTTTTAGTAAGGCTAATTCTCAGATAGTAATTTCTTTCCATTCCCCCATCCTGTTTCTGTAAGCTAGTGCCATGTCCAAAGCACAGACAGAACAAACTGTTCACAGTAGTGTACTATGACTCTCACAGTGAAAAAAGAGCTGTAAACTCTGGCAAATCCACTTCAGGTTTTATCAGAACCAGGGAAGTAAGGTCCTGGCCAACATGGACAAGCTGAAACCAAGTAGACATTTCTTCCTGATTTCTCAGGGAGTAAAAGAGGGAGTGACTGTATGGATTGTTACTTCTCAGCTTAAGTCTCCGTTAGGAGTGAGAGAGAATGGCAAATATGGAATGAGCTGCAGCTAGAAAAACATGCAAAGCTTGCCTTAGGCTAGGACAGATGCTTGGCATGAGAGCTCTTTTCAGAGCAGAGAACTGTTGCTTTCTAGAAGCCTGTCACCTTTTGCGCTATTGGTGAGGAGTCTGTCATGTAAAGGCTGCTCAGGGGTCCTGTCATAGAAGAGCTATCAAGAAAGCAACCCCACAATTCAAGGACCTCCTGAGTCATTAGTTGTAGACATATCTTCATGTTTTATAGCCCTTATAGCTTGTCTTCCATGAGTTTATCCAGATGCTTTTTGAGAGCTCATATACTTTTCATAATCAGAGTATCCTCTGCCATAATTTAATTTTGCACATAAATGTGGTGCCTGGTTTACTTCAAATTCATTGTTCTCAAGGGTAAAAAAGTAATGAATAGCCATTCGCCATTCACTTCTGTATACCCAGCCATGAACTTCTACACCTTTGTTGCCAGTTCCCCACCATTGCCTTTTGTCCAAGTTGAAGATTCAAAATCTATTTATTCTGTCTTCATCCAAAAATAATTCTAGAACTTTGAGGGTTTTTTGCAGCCTTCTGCATAGATCTCATCTTCTCTTGAGATTCCTTTTCTGTACTGAGGGGTGCCAGATGTTCACTCAATACTACTGGCTGGCTCCATAGCCCCTCTAGTGTATCAGAGCTTTGGAGATGGAGAAAAAGTTATTCCAAATGTTGCTTTGATACAAGGAGAGGTGTTTGCTGATTTTTTTTTCTGAGTCACACTTCTACATGTTCATCTCAGCTCCAACAGACCTTAGATTAGAAGGTATTTTCAAACGTTTACTGTCCACATATGACCTGAAGTGACTGCAGATGGGTGTATAGGATACACAGCCAACTAGCATGGGAGAAAACAAATTAGACACTTTACTACACTTGGGCAGCTTGCTGAATGGGAGGAAGGGAAGGAAATTATTCAGAGTATCAAAAAAACCCAGACTGCTAATCATGCGTGCAAGTTACTCTTTCTTGCAGGATTTTAATTTGAGGATGTGCCCAAAAGTAGAAAGTGCTCCTGTTCAAACAGGTCCTGGTAACTCAGATAAATGTGTCTTGCTGCTGTTTTCCAAGAGATATAAATGAGAAAACTGTATTAGCGCTATTTGTATTATCCATGGATGCGGACATGAGTATTTCTCATCTGCATCAAAATTACCAAGACTTAAAGCTGATGCAGACCTTGCAGTTTCTCCCAAAGATTTGATTATTGTGCCTCGCTCTCTCTTCTCTAGCATATGGGAAGGGAGGTCCTTTCTCATAGTGTGACACAAGTTTAGTCTTTGTGCCTGTTCTTAGAAAACCAATTCTCCTGTTCCTGCCTTGCAGTGATTAGACAGCCCTGCAGACACACTTTTTGCCAGAGGGGAATGAGGTCTGGAAGGCAGAACTCACTAAACCCGAGATGTGGGTATATGAACTCCCCAGCTGAAACCATGAAGGCCACCATCTGGCTGCATGTCAGACTTTAAATTGAGATATTTCTGCTTACCCAAATTACCAGGAACAAATAAAGATCAGTGCTAAGGGACAGCCTAGCAGGTAGGCAACATACTATCAAAGGAATATATTCCTGTTGTTGAAGAGAACCCTATTCTCCCCTTGCAGTGCCGCTCTGAAAGCAGCATTAAAAACAGGAGTTAAGACAGTGGATGATTCATACTGAAGTTCAATTGTCTGAAGGCACAAGACACCTTTGGACACACACAAAAATCACGTAACCTGCAGCCAATCTTGAGAGAAATTCAAATATAAGTTGTTCCTCCTCATTTGTTTCCTTGGGTAGAGAAGAGAATAGTAGCTGGGAAAACAGCAGAAAATATGCTGGATACTAAATGCACACCCTTCATTCATTCCTCTGGGCCTCTGTAATACTTTCTTCCTCTCTTCTTCAGATCCTTGTCATGTTGATAGTTCAGTATCTTGCCCTGACAACAGGGAACTGAGAGGCAGAAGAGAACAGATGCATTGTACACAGAGGGTGAAACACTGGTAGCTCAGTTTCCATTTTTTTCCAATGCAAATTGCTTTCCTCTCTTCATCATTCTTCCAAATCAGGAAACAGCATAGTCGTTAACATTGTAACAGGCAAGGACATTGCATTGCCATAACTGTCTTCTCATGGTCTTAATTATTCCAAGATAATTACATGGAGACATAAGATAATTATTTTTAAAATGCTGTTATATAGATTTCTTCTGCAATTTCTTTCAAACAATAGCATCTCCTTTGGTTGTAATTGATTACCGAGGAATGTGGTGCTGTGACAAATGCACAGGCTCCAGAGGGAGATGTGCAAGCCCCTAGGCCTGTGTACACCTAGTTAGGGTTGCAGCATTTCCCTCAGCCAACATCCTGGAACAGTTGAGCATCTGAAATGCTGAAGTCCACACTTGCAATCTGGCTCAGGGCCAGCTAGCTCCACCGCATCAGACTCACCTCCATGATGGACCTTTGGCACCAAGGCTTATGCTGTCACTCATGCATTGAGCTGCGCTGGCTTTATGACTCTGACCCAAGGCTGTGTGGGATCTACTTTCTAAACAGTGTGGTACCCATTCCAGGAGCATAGCTAACACACCGGCAGGCCCGGGTAGCTCACGAATTGCAGCTGTGGGAAGGAGGGGAGGACAATGACCAGCTTTCATATAGTAAACTCAGAGGTGGGTACTAGAGAACATAACCGACCGGCTTTCAGTGGCTCCTGTGAGCCCTAATACCCATTTTCCACTGCCGGGAGGTGGCTGACCCCTCTGGGTCTCCTCTCAAAGGCCCCATACTCATACGGCACCTAAAATTCCCGGGAGCAGAGGGCATGCCACCCTGCATGGTGACCCCGGCGTCCCACGGCGACTTCACCCAGTTTCACTCGACGCGAGGAAATCGGTCGCTTTTGCGGTACAAGAAGTTCCGCGGGGGCGGGCGGCGGAGGGAAGCGAAGCCTCGCACGCGTCCCCGTCCCTCCCCCGCCCCCGCCGGGCAGCCCGGCCCCTGCGGCCGCCCGCGGACATGTGCGCGGGGGCGGAGCGGCGCCGCCGGCCAAAGGCAGCCGCAGTCCGCGCCAGCGCGGCGGCCGCGGGGATGCTGCGCTACAGCTCGGGGCTCACGGTCACCGCCACCGCTCCCCGGAGGCCGTCCGGCGACGGCGGCCGCGCCCGGCGGAAGGTGAGCGGGGCAGCGCGCGGGGCCAAGGGGCACTTCGATGTTCCCTCCTTCCCTTATGGGAACCGTAAACCTTATGGTTTATCCGCGGAGCGCTTTTTCTTTTGTCTGCTTATTTTCGGTGTTTTCAGGTGAATGCTTGCAGTGTGTGAGAACGTCTTTTTACCCGTTCGTAGTAGGTGGTGGGAAGTGAAGAGTTTTCGGAGTGTCCTGCGAGGGTTTTGTTAGTGCTAGTCCATGGCTGTTCATCTGGAAACCTGCAAGGAAGGTGTGCTTGTGTCGGGAGACTTTCACCCCCCACTGCCCTCCCTTTATGCACTTTGGTATTTACAACTGAGAACTTGCCTGTCCAAGCCTGATCTATCGTGAGGAAGCTCACTGTAATGACTCAGACGGCAGTAGTAATTTATTTTTATAATCACTTTCTCAAATACAGAAATATGATTTAGGGGTGTATTAAAAATGATAAATAAAATAAATAATAAGAATATATCACTCTGTTGGGAAATGCTTTTAAAAAGTTGTTAGAACTCTGGTAGGTATGACGGGAATGTGTCTGTACAGCCACCCTGCTTTAAATAGCCTTTTTTTTTGCTGCTGTAACTACACTGCTGTCATTGAGGGTGCGCGTTCCAGGTGTGAAGAAATAAAATAAGGGATAAGCTTGTCCTTACAAAGAACCACAATCGTGTGATCATGATGCTTCTTGAATTACTTAGTGATTGTTTTGATGCTCTAAAAATGAGAGTTCATAGAGAGATTGAACTTGATGCTCTCTAGAGGTCTCTTCCCACCCCCACTGTTCCGTGATTCTGTGAAACAATGAAAAACGTCATGTTGCCGTGTTTTACATAAGAGTCAGGTTTTTACATAAGAGAAGTCTCTGGCTTTCCTAAAACTGAAATTACTCACGTATATGAAAAAATTTAGATGACGTGGAAATCAGTTTTGTTTCCTATAAGTCTTCGATGTTCCCATTGAGGTTTCCTGGTTTAGTATCATCATTTAGTAGTTCTTAAAGAAGTTAAGAGAACATGTGTTGAAGTGATGATTTTTTGATTTTCATCCATATGATCTGTTTGCCAGGGATGATGTGAAAGGAACCGTATTTGATACATTCTCTTAAGGAAATTGGTCAAGCCCTAATTTGTAAATAAAACGTACTGGGAAGCTGATGTTCTTCTTTTTTTTTTTTTTAAGTGAAATGTGACTCCCTTTCTAGAAGTTGTCAAAAGAGAGGAGGAAGACAGTTAGAATAACTGCTAAATAAATGAAGGATGTGTGTGACATTCCGGTGTGCCTGTGGTTACAGGACAAGTGCCCTTTAACTGTGTGGGGAATCTCATAGCAGAGATTTCATAGATGGATCAGGCTAATCAACAGATAAATGACCAAAGAAAGTACTTTCTTTTTTGCTTTTTAGGACTGACTGAAATTAAACACACATTCCTTTTCTGCTTTCACCTGCAAAAGTCTAAAGCTAACATTGGGTCATAGGCAAAGGGAGTGATTTTTGGCCATTGAGCTGGTAAGTTAGCACATCAAAGAATGTGTTTATCCCAGACCATTTTATTATCAACAAGATCAACAATTCTGATGATTGAAGTTGAGTTTAAGCTAGATCAATATCAAACCACATCTTCCCTGTGAGGGTACTGTAAAAATCTTGGAACGGCACTGGTTGTCAGTAGAGCAGCTTGTATTTTGCTATTGCTGTACTAGTAACTCTGGCTATTCTCTAAAAGCTTTGCTCTCTGTTTTAATACTAATTATTCCAGTACATATTTAACTATGATCAATGCCTTTTTGGGTGCTTTGGTTTTTAGAAGGAGGGAAGAAGAGGCTGAAGAACATTACTCACACTGAATCTATCATCTTTATTTGTTTTTAAGTTGCACCCTAATGATTTGAGTGGGATGATAAACATGAATGTGGATTGTGGATCTGGGCCATGAATTCTTAACACTTTTAGCTAACCTAGACTGGGTTTTTTTTTCTTAACTGTCATATTGCAGTAGCTCTCATCTGTGCTGTCCCACTAGCCTCTTAGATATTTGGTAGGAGAGCATGTCTTCACCTGTTAATTTCCATTGAACTCAGAAAACTTTTGCTATCTGGTGTTGTGCCAAGCTAAATCTGTCGATCTTTGTTTTTCAGTCTGCATATTTGTTTCACAAATGATGTCAGTTGAGCTTTGGAAATACTTACTGCTCATGGATTGTTGGTGTCAAAAAGCCAGGAGAGAACACAAAATGTGGGCACAATTAAGATTGCTTTTATTATTTGCATGCCAAAGCTACAGATGCTGCAAGTCATATGAAAATCTGATAGCCTAGGAAGCTTCATACCTGTTTCTTCTTCTACCCAGTATTTATTTTTAAAAGATATGCTCATAAAGTTACCAAGTTGATGACATAAAGGTGGGATGGAAGATACGTCTGTTCCTGCTTTTCCTCATTTGTTCTTACTGTTAGTCAGCAGCTGCAGGAAATTGAAGCATAGCCTTTTCCCTACTAGGGGAGTTCTCTTTGTTTCTTCTCCTCACTTGCTCTCTGCAAAACCCAATTGTTTTCTGGAAGTCAGTTCTTCATCCTCAGTTGCACATTATTCTGCTGCTGTTTGGCACTGAGTCGAGGCTCTTCCTGTTACGATTTCATTTCCATTTTAAGGCATCACTGCAGCAGTGTTTTGCTGTTGGCGAAGGGCTGATGTGATTTCCCTGTGAGCCTGCTCATTCCAAATGGACAAGTAAACTTGCCAACAAATGGTGTGTTATTCTTCAGGAAACACTGTATAACAAGAACAATATAGGTACAGTATTCATAATTACTTCTGGAGGTTAGAGGAAAAAAACAGTGCCTGCTTTTTTTTTTCCCCCTTTCCAATCTCTATACTGTTCTTGAGTTTTAACAGATTGATCAGTTCTGTCTGTAGGTAGAGTGGATCATCTGTGGCCGAGGAGGAGCAGGAGTGACTGGTTACATTTTACATTTACTGCTGTTTCCCTAGAGATGCTAAGGAAGTCTTAGTGTTATAAACAATAGCAAGAGCACAGCCTGTGTAAGTTTGCCCTAGCAAGGAATTGGGTGGTACTTTGCCACTGCTGTACAAACCTCACTGGGCATGACTTCAAGGCTGAAATCCTCACGATTGCCAATGCCTCTCTCTGTTTGGCATTTGCATTCAACAGGCTGGAAAGTAAAGCATTAAAACTTCATTTTGTGTCAGAAATACTGCAAAAAAAAAAAAAAAAAAGAAACTGATTTTTGAGGTGTTTTAAAAGTAAGGAGCTAGTGTGGAAATGAGGAAGTGGAGGGAAAAAAAAAGTGAGTCAAGAAGGCAATATGAAAAGAAGAGGGCAATAAAAAGTTTATAAAATAACAACCCTTTGGTTGTACCGTGGTTTTAGCCTCAGCAAATTACTATTATTAATTTGTCTCTTCAGTCTAGTTGTTATGATTTGACTGCTGTCTGTACTGGCCTTATGTGATTTCCCTCATAGTAACCCTGTAACACATCAGTTGCTGTAACATGACAGGCAGTCATGATTCACTAAGTAGTATACAGGTACAGAGGTAATTACTTATTTACAGTCATTGCACTGTGAATTTATAAGTATGTTAGCTATAATTAGTCCTGTACTGACTAACATATAAGTCTTTGCTAGCTTCAGAAAAAACATACACAACTCCATTTTGCATCCCTTTGAGTTGCCAGTCATTATCTGTTTCTATTTATTTTAATTTTGTTTTTCATGGTTTCTCCCACCAACTCTTTAATACCTTTTAGTCCCGGTTTCCTTCCTTTCTTTCATTGTCAAAAAAAAAAAATGTTAGCCTTGTCTGTCACTTCCTGCACATCACAAATTCAGTCCTATTTCCTATTTTTGAGTCTAGTCTTTCTTTCATTGCATACATGGAGGAATGCCAGACTCTTTCCCTTCTTATTGTAAACAGGCATGTTTAAGAGGAAAGCGCCTTTCTAAGCTAGAGGGGAAAAAAAGAGTAGGGGAAATGGAAATTAAATAGGTGAGAAAAGGTGATATTAATTATAAATCAATAAGCTCTGAAGATGAGTTTATTATTAATATATGTAGCAATACAAACTTGTAAGCAGGAAACACCTTCAGCATCTGCAATATGTGAGTAGAGTCTGGTGTTCTTGAAGGAACAGATACAGCAGTCATTCAACCATTCATCATTTTAAAATGAAAAATGCATTTCATTATTTCAGAATTCTTTAGTAAATATGAAACAATAACCTACTTTTATAGTAAGTTTGGGGGATTTTATGTCATTTTCTTCTTCTTTTTCTTTAAAAAAAATCCGTGACTTCTAGATTTGCTAGTGTATGACTGAATGAAAATAATGGTGAGGAGCCCACTGCACAGAAAGTAGCCTCTATAGATGTATCTAAAGAGTAGGTTATAGTTCACCTTGATTTTATTAAGCTTGCATATATTATAGAAACTTAATCTGTGTCCATTTAGACCATATTTAGAGAGGAGGATGAAAGGCAATACGAAGTACCATTTTTCTGTCACAGTTGACAGCATACCAGTTGCCTAAACACTGTTGTTATCTCAACAGATTTAAAGAAAGACTGGAATTAAAACAGTGAAGTTGCTGCAGATAGTTCTTCCAGTTGCTTTTATTTGTGAGGGAGAAAAGGTTAAAGTTTGTTTGAAAAGCTGAAAAAAGTTCTGTTGTTTGGAAACAAAACAGGAATCCTGGTCCTGATGCTGAGTAGTAGTGCTCTGATGAGGTTGTGCTGTAAAGTGAAATCAAGTTAAATTAACTGACAGAGAGACAGTTGGTAGAAGTGAATTATAAAATGATAAAATTTGGGATCTATGGAAAGGACTTTTCTGCTGTTCTCTGAGTGCCTGTGAGCAGAGAATATGATTGTCATCTTCAAGGCAAAAGAAAGTGCTATAATGACCAACACATGGGCCATGTGCTTGGGCAGGTGCAAAGGAAAGGTGCATTTCAGAAGGTACATATCTAGTGGAAGGTGTCCCAGCCCGTGGCAGGGGGATTAGCACTGGGTGTCCTTTAAAGTTCCCTTCCAACCCAAACCATTCTATGATTTAGCATGACTGGAGGTAAGTAGCTAGGAAAAATTAGATGGATCAAGATCAGATAAGATGCCAGGCTATAGAAAAACAGTAGTGATGGCCTCAGTATTTCAGAAAGAGGTATTTTAGACATTTTGAGGAAGAGTTTGAAGAGCTTGTTGCCAACAGTTGGAATTTCATGGGAAGGTATTGTGCAGCTTGAAATTTGGACAGTCAAATTTCTTTATGCTCTCTTTAGGACTTACAGTTTTAATGAATAGGACTAAGACTGAAAGTTTTAACCAGGTTTCTTTTGCTGAAATGTATTGCTTTAAAAATATCATTACACCAAAGTTTGCCAGCCAAAAGGAAGGCAAACTGCAATTGAGAATAGAAGAGTATTGACCCTATTAGCCTGATTCTTCAGCAAGATAATGGCTTTTCTGAAATGAGATCATAGAATCATAGAAGGTTGGAAGGGACCTTTAAATATCATCTAGTCCAACCCTCCTGCCGAAGCAGGTCCACCTAGGTAGGAAACAATAACTGTTACATTTTCTCTGAAGCATTTTGCAGCTTAGTTTTTACAAATAACATGTACATATCAGATTTCAAGAGTATTCCTACTCACATTCTGTGGAATTGCACTATTGATGATCAAATATTTGGATATATACTGATCAGAAAAGAGGCATTCACTGCAGAATACACTTTGTGTTTCTAAGTAATCCCTTTTGAAGATTAAAAGTATGCCAATCTGCAAACAAAACTGCAAAACTAGAGAATGAAGTTCATTGTTCTGTTATCTCAGCTCTCAATGTCATTGTACACAAGAACATGTTGTTGATTGAAATGGATTTTTTTTTTTGCTATTTCAGATATGTAATTATGGAGATGCCCTTGAATTATTTCTTGCCAGCTAAAAATATCTCCAAACTTTAAAAAAATGATATTTTGTCAGCTATGTGACAAAAGGTAGAAAATAGTAAATTAGAACTTGAGTGTTTTAGTACAATTCATTCTGTGAAGAAAGTTATTAAAATATTTTTTGTCACACTTTAATCTAAAAGCAAACCTTTGCTTTTTTTTTCAGATGAATGTCTGTAGGTTACGCTTGACAGTGCCACCTGATGAAGTCTCACAGCCTGAGCAGCCAGTAAAGGAACCTGAAAGAAAGAAAAACGTAAGTTTTAAAAATAGAAGTTAAATTCCATATCAACAAGAAGTAAATATTGCCACCTAGGGAGGCTGACATTAGTTGTTTTGGGAGCCCAAAGCCCAGTCATCTAGGAAGACCGGAGAACATGTGAAAGCATCAACTCAACTGTGAGCTTTGAGCCTGAGCCTTGGAGTTGGGGATAGCAAAACTGCATGTAAGATAGAACAGTAATAGAGGAACAGCACAGAGATTGTACACGATTTGTGACCGCGGTACCTTTAAGAGTTGATTATTTATATATTAAAGAGTAGGAAACTGATATCAGGAGCTGGGTCTTGCATTAAACAGGATCTTGATACTCACCTGAAGGGGATTTTGTATTTTGTGTAGGCTTAAGAGCATGCGAGATTTGAGCCTTGGCTGGCCTGGGACTTAGATCTTTTGCTGTGTTGGCTAATTTTAGTAACAGGTGATGTACCAGTAAGAAACACAAAATAAAGAATTCAAGATTGTTCTGAAGTGAAAGTGATTGAAAATTATGTGTGTAGAATGCTTCAGAAGGACGTTTTTTATGTAGAAGCAAATAGTGCGCATACACAAAAACATCTTACAGCATTTAAGAGCTGTTTCAATGCAATGGATAATGTTCAACTTGTCTTAAGGATGGAGACTAAAACGGGAAACTGGACAGTCTCCAAATCTTCACCACACACTTTGATAAACCAAAAGCTAACTTTTTGTTTGATAAGTTTACCAGACCCAATGTCTGAATAGCACTGTGACGATAGGAAGCAAAACAACAATAGAGTTTATCTGAAATAATTTCTTTGTGGTAGTCAGAAGCAGAACTAACTGTAAAATTACTCAGGACAAACACTTTAAAGCAATAAAAATAAATGCAAAGTAAAATGGTTAAAAGAAAGGTTCATTTTAGGTATTTCAGATATTTCTTGTGCTGGAATCTTGTCTACACTCAGCTTTTCTTACACTCTTCTGGCCCAGTAATAGGTCCTTGAGGATCTATAAGTGTTACTTAGAGAATAGGTTAAAGAGGCCTTAATGCAAACCAAATTTGGGGCCACCATTAAATAATAATAAATCATTTTCTGCTGAGGTGTTTTGTATTAGCACTTAGAGTAGCTTCTCCTGCCACTTACTCTGTCAGTCCGTGTCACTTTGTATGGCTGCAGAAACCCTCAGACTGGCATAAGCACATGAGCCTATGGGCCCATTGCCCTGAGAGCAATGTTAAGTTTGTTTTTGAGGAGGATAGATACTGACTCATGACTTACTCAATTTACTGTGCTGAGTACTGTAATAATAAGAAAGAAGTGTGAATGCTTTGGGCTTGGACAATTTGTAGTGACATTTCTACGTGACCAACTTTTTTTCTCTTTGAGACCTTGTATTTGATGAGAGCTCTATTTGCTCCATAATACAAGTAAAAGCAAGTGGGTTTTTTATCAGAGTATATTAAGGAGAGGATATGAGAGGTAATAAATGCATTATTGGGCTCATCTCACATTCCAATATACTGCAGAGTGATCTTTAAGAGATGAATCCTTCTTAGTTGAGAAAAAAGAAACGGTCATTTAGTTATTGTATGTTCTGAGTAGTTTTCTATAAAGTTCAGTACTTTTATACAAGTTCAAGACTTCTGAAGGCATATAGCCTTCAGACCTAGATGGAATCTCATCAGTCGATTTCATAGCAATTAAAAATTAGAATAATTGTGCCATCTACTTATGTTTTACAGTCTATGTGTAATTAAAAAAGAAAGCTATGCAGATTGTATAGTTGTAGTGTATAGAAGCAGCTAAAAAAAATCACCAGTCATTAACTGGTTTTTTTTTCCTTCATGTCTGTAAAGCAAGACAGTAATGTATTACCTGTAGATTTTTATAGTCTATGTAAAATGTTGCCTTACGTATTTGAATTATACAGTAATTTACATTGTGCACAGGACTCTTGACTAGTCATGTTGTGATACTTTTTTTTTTTTAATTAACTTTCGCAGTAAAAGTATCTTCTAAAAGCAGTGATCAGGTACCTCTGCTGATCCCCCCCCATGTTCAACTGACTCAAAGTTAACGAAGTTACTTAAACTGCTGTGAGAATAATAAGTTTTACAAATGTTAGATAATCCTTACACACCACTGTGCCCCTTTCTTGGAGTAACAGAGAGAAATGAAGGGACTGCTCAGTTTTCTGCCTTGAACTTTATGACTTATGGTCAAGAACTACAGCTTCAGCAAGAATCAAATTTAACAGCAGGTCTCTTGTTGGAATCTAGAGTTCTGTGCTGTGTTTAAAGGCTGGGTATTAAGAAAATGAGAATGTGGAAAATGTTTTTGGTGTTTAAAATATATTAATGTTATTTACAGAAAGGAACTGCAGGAGTTATCTGTGGGTTTGTACAGTTTTTGCTGGAGCACTCAGGAAGATCAGGCAGTCTGAGTCTGGCTGCCAGGCACTCTCATTTGTGCAGGACAAATGCTGGAGAAAGACAGTGTCTTCTCTGCCTCTGCCTGCTATAGAGGGAGGGGAGCAGAGACCTTGCTGTGTCAAACGGAATGCCAGAAAACTATAAATATACCATGGTGTGACATTTGGTTGTAATCTCCTCCTTCAAATCTTTCATTAGAAGGAGGTGATTTTGAGCTGTCCTAAGGTGACATAGTTGTTGCTTATTGCTTTTCTGTATGTTTCTGGAGCTCAGTATCATTAAGAGATATTCCAGTTGCAAAATCAGGTAGTGAACTGTACAGAAGCTCTTGCTAGTGATGATCCTCCCAGTAACCTGTTTTGTAGCTTGATGCCAGATCAGAACTA
The DNA here is from genome assembly GCA_013401255.1 of Urocolius indicus. Classification (NCBI taxonomy): domain Eukaryota; kingdom Metazoa; phylum Chordata; class Aves; order Coliiformes; family Coliidae; genus Urocolius; species Urocolius indicus. Next base: position 129,603 of record WBNH01005461.1, read on the forward strand.
ATTCTTTATTGTTATGTGAATTATAGAAGTTGTGCCTAGGGACCTGGTTTAGTGGTGGACTTCGTAGTTTTAAGTTAACAATTGGACCCAATGATTTCAAGGGCCTTTGCCAACCTAAATAATTCTCTGTTAGTAGCTGTTAGCTTAGCCTTTTTAGTCCCAAGTTTATCAGAAAAATGTATCTATTATTTCATTAAATCTGTATCAGTGCACTGAATTTTTAGATTGACTTTTCAACTGCTATATAGCCATGAAATAAAAATGAACCAGTGTAAGAGATTAAAAGAAAGTGATGGATCTGGGTAATTCTGTGGCAACAAATATTTTTGCAGGTGTTACTGTACTAGGATGGCCTTTCACCATCTTTTGTGGAAGGCTGGCAGATGTTACACAGAAGTCGATGTCAAAAATGGAAGGGGGAGTAAGTTTGTGTTCCAGTGTGTCAGGCTGGATTTTTGTATATTCATGTTTAGGTTACGATGCCTTGAAAGAATCATATGAGAACTGAAGTCGCAAGTAGAGGCTGATTGGTTAGTTTGTTTGCTTTTACTGGCAACTCCTAAATCTCTCTTGAGTTGTTAGCACTACAGGTAGAGAGAATCAGAAAGTAACCTGATTTTGTTCCATTACTAATGTTAATGATAGACAATGGACGACAGTAGTGGGAGGCTGTTTATTTCACCATGAAGTACAAAGGAATATTGTTCTCATCGGATTGTATGCAAAATCTGCATGTCCTGAAGCCTGTCTTGTCTTGCATAATAAAAGGCTACCAGACAATTGTATTGTCCCTGTTTGGGACTGGGTTTATTTTTATCCATCGGTCCATTTCTTCACTGCCATGGCTAAATTTGGAAGTTGATACAATACATTGGAACCTGCAGCTAGTGATTTGACGGCATAATATGGAGATATGTATAGACAAATATTTATTTTTTATGTGGACAAGAGAATGAAAATAACAAGAAATTTTTGCAATTTTCCTAGGTTTGAGTATTTTAAGAGAGTTTGGGCAGCATTTAGTCTTAAATGGTAGTTGGTACTTTGGGTATATGTATCTTCAAACACTTTCATCATCTTATGTTTTTAAAGCATTATAACCAGGAGATTAAAGTTTTTACTTCCTAAGCAGGGATACAAAAGCATAGCAAACTTTTTTTCTTCAGAAAAATGTAAGTTGTAAAGAAGCCAGAAGGGGATGGAGAAAATCAAGCAGAAACTAATGTTAGGCCTGGATCAGAGAACAGGAGCACAATGAATACAGGGCTGTTGTGTATATTGAATCTAGGACAGTGCATATTTTCTCTGCTGATCTGCTGCTGCCAGCCCACCCCCATCAGCACAGCACAAGTTGTGTCATAACAAATGTGGTTCACCTGCCACAGGTGGCTGATGTTATTGTTTCTCAGCGTGTCTATCACTGATTTATTGATTTTTTTTTTATAAGTACTAAATAAATAACACCTTCATTAATAACAGTGCTACATGAAAACTACAGAAAGAATTCCACTAACTTCTGTGCTTACTGCTTGTCCTGGTTTCATCTGAGAGTTATTTTTTTTCCTAGTAGCTAGAACGGGGCTATGTTTTGGTTTTGTGCTGAAAAACAGGGTTGATAGCACAGGAATGTTTTGGTTATTGCTGAGCAGTCCTTGCACAGCATCAAAGCCTTTTCTGCTTCTCACCATGTCCTGCCAGTGAGTGGGCTGGCTGGCAGTGTGCGAGCAGCTGTTGGGGGCGCATGGCCAGGAAAACTGACTTGGACAAGCCAAAGGGCTGTTCCACACCATAGCACGTCATGCCCCCTATATAAAAAAACTGGAGGGAACTGGCAAAGAGGGTAGATGCTGCTGGGGCATCTGTCAGTGAGTGATGAGCAGGGGCATTGTGCAAGGCTTTTTCTTGGGTTTTGTTTCTCTGTTTTTATTATATTCCTTTTCACTACTATTATTATAACGTTTTATTTAATTTCAGTTAGTAAACTGTTCTTATCCCAGCCCGTGAGTTTAACATTTTCCTGATTCTCCTGCCTGTATTGCTGGGGGTGGGGTGGAGTGGAGTGAGGGAGCAGCTGCGTGGTGCTTAATTGCTGACTATGGTTAAACCACAACACTGCTGTGTTTGTTGTATATTGGTGTTTTGTGTACAGATTTCATTGATATGACTTTGTATAATGCCTATCACTTCTGTGTTTTTTTTTTTTAAATAAGCACCTGAATTCCATTGGAATGTGTTTAAACCATGGTTCTTATTTGGCCATATGAATTTAAGAACATACATGTGTATGTCTTGGCATATTTTCACAATTTTAATGCTATTTATGTATGAAACATCCATAAATGTAACATGAGTTTCATGAGCTGTAGAGGAATTTGAAAAAACATTAAAACATAGCTACCTTTTATCAGAACACCGTATCTTTCCTTGTTGAAGTCGAAATTATAAGTTTATCATTTTACTGAACAGAAAATATGTAACCTAAGTAACATGGGAAATGTTTTTGTTTCCTGCATAACTAGTGAACAAGCAAAAGATAGGTCAGAAACCTCTATAATGTGGCAGTTGAGGAAAAGATAAAGCCTTGCTTATCTGATATAGGTCTGGTTAAAAGAAGAGTTTTCAGATGGTGTGGGTAAACTGAAGATCATGATTTAGAGAATGGCTTTATTACTCATATGGACTTAACAGGATTGTGCTAATCATTACATTAGATGTTTTTATGGCTTTATTTTCTCTCAAAATAAGATACCTCTTCTGTACTTCTGCTTCCAGGAGTTTTGGGGAAAGGAGAGAGTATAAAGTGTGGCAGTGCCTGGCTTTCATTTCAAAAACAGATGGAGATAGATTAGGAAGCAAGTAATCTTTCAGCATTATTTACATAATGCAAATAAAACCACGGGCAATACAAAAAGCAGTGAACAATTAGAGTTTGTTTTTATGGTGTCTTTGCTTCCTCTGTTTTGTGCTCCCTGTGCTACTTCCTTAGACAGAGACATAAACAGGATGGATGGCAATTAGCAAGATTTTCGCAACCTTGGGGTGTAGGCTTCTGCTTTAAATATTAATTACGTAAACATGGTCTGTGTTTCTTTAGTAGCTGTGTGACTGCTGCAAGTGCAATATGACTGCTGCTACAACATATCAGCTTCCAGGAACGTGCTTTGTCTGTAGTATTCATATACATCAGCATGTGTTCTTGCTGTTTCCTTGGACTGTCATGTAGCAGGCTATAGGTACAAAGAAATACTCACAAATTGCTTAAGCTAAGTCTGCCTTTCCAGATCAGCAACTCACATTAGAAGGGATTTTGAGCACAATATGGAGTAACAACTGCACTTGTTCCAGTGTAGCAAGTGCATAGACAAGTGGGGAGTGAGAGCTTCCCTGTGTTCTGGAGCTGGCTAATATTTTGACCTTAAAGTGCAATGGTTAAGTGATTTAACAAAATCTTCCATCTCTGGTGAAGTAGTTTTAAGAGATGAGGCAAACCCTTGATGCATACCTAGTGATGCAGGTCTGTGGAGCAGATTAACCAAGCCATTCAGCAAGACTTCCTTCAGAGGCAAAGGTGTGTTAAAAATAGTCAACAAGCAAAGCAACCCATTCACCTCTCAGCATTTCATTAACCAAGATTTTCTGCTTGTAATATTTCCTCTAAGAGGAGACTGTAACAGGTAAGCCTTTTTTTTGTCAGGGCATATGCTGAACCTCAAAACAAGTGGTCATTGAGTGGAAATTGAGTTACCAAGCAGAGAAAAAGGGAAGTAGAAGGTAAACATAGCTGGAACAGAACAGCAAGGAAAAGATTAAAGAAAAAAGAGCAGTTTGTTCACACAGCTTTAAATAAGGAGGAATAAAGAGAAGTAAAGGCAATACCCTATATTTTGAGTAGCGCATAGTAGAACTGGAACACTCAACAGACAATGGAGTTTTGTTTAATTTTCTGAAAGAAGTGACAAAGACATCTTGGGAGGCTTTTGCAAATATAGAGAGGAGGCAAGTTCAGCATTATTGCAAGAGACATGTAACCTATCTGGCATTGTGCGTACTTAATCCTCCATGTACTGCCCATTATGATGCAAATTTTAGTCTGTTTATCTGTGAAATATGTAAGTGCCATGCAAACCTATCTGCAAACCCATCAGTCTGAATTTGTGTGTCTTAGAGCGGAAAAATAGTCCTTCAAAGCATTCCTTTATAATATCCTAAAATTAAGTAACTTGGTCATACAGAAATCTGCAGACAACACTTTAAACAATTCTGCTAGTGTTTTGGAGGCACAAAAGTAGTTGCTGGTATTGAGATATTCATCTCATAAAAAGTGAATGATTGTGGGTAAAGGGTATGGATTTATGGATTCAGTGTCTGGTGCCTTAGTAACCTCTAAACAATGACAGTGATTATTCATGCAGTTATCAGGAAGATGGAAAATTGTATGTAATCCTTTTATCCAGATGCAGGGGAGGAGCTGCAATGAAACTATGAAAGAAACTGTACAACCCTGGAAGCAAACAAATGCAAAAAAGTTTTGAGTCATGTCCCCATCTAGTTTCTGTATTTTCTGTGCTCAAAAAATCAGAGGTGAGGTTTTTGTTTGTACCTCTCCAAACAGCAAAACAAAAAAGTCCAGTAATACATAATTATGAAACTTCTGATTATGAAGATAGGAACCTTTGCATGTAATGTTTTCAAAGTGCAAAATGATAGCCTGTGTAGGTATGTCTGGTTACCCAATGTTTTTCCATTAAGTGATTTTAAGACTTTTGAAGTGATTGCTTATAGCTTTGTTATTTTTTGCTTGAAACATTCTTTATCGGGTATCTGCTCTGTGATTGTTCCCCTCCTCCTCATGCACATACAGCTCCTCCCCTGGCCCCATCTTCAGCAAAAAGGTTAAGCTGTTAATAATATACTAAAGGAAAATGTGTAGGATTTACAATGTTGATAATATTTTCTAGTGGCATATGGGAGGGCACACAATATAAAGCAAATGTCTGTCTTTACCCATTTGTTTTAATGCAAGTTCATTTCCAAGTTCATTTCCCTGTGAATTTTTACCATTACCCAAAGAAGTATTTAATCTGACAATGCCACCATAGTTGTGTTAGTTTGGCTGCTAAGAGCTGGAAGTGCTACTGCTGCAGGCTGCAGATGCTGTCATCAGTGTATGTTGAGCTTAATCTCTCCCAGCCTGTTTCATATCAAAGAGAGTATTTAGACACTGCTTAGACTCTTAATTTAGTAAAGAATCTCCAAGTTAAACAGTTTTCATATAGCGTCATTACTGAAAAACAAAACAAGAAAAAACATATTCTAACGTTAATGTAGTAAATACCCTCAAATTTACCCATATGCTGGTATATCTAGCACGAGAAAGAAAGTTCAGTAAAATTACCTGTAACTGATTTATCCCCAGCACTGGCCTTAAAAAACTGTGTGCAATACAACTGTGTTTCCAAGGTTGTGCTTAACTTTCTGTTCAAAAATAATCACTAGTTTTAGGATCCTAGTTTTCAAATATTCAAAGTTAGCTAAGAACGATTTTCCCCTTCTTTTTAAAAAGTCATAATATGGACATTTTCATATAAGCTAGTTGCATAAATTCTTTGTAACCACGAAAATAGTATTTCTGGAGACTGACTTAGTTCAGATGATTGCTTCAGAAGGATGTTTCTCTGGGCTTATTAGAAGGGAGGCTAGGTGAGTAGTCACGTCAAGTGGTTCCATCTGACCTTGCAGGTACTTATTCACGTGCTGAGGGAAATGATTCTTGCTATTTGCATGAATATTTTTCTTACTAAATGTATTGACAAAATTAATAAGAGGAGTCTGTTGCAAAGAGTGCCTTAAAAGCAGACATACAATTACTGCAAGTATGTTTTACAAATTTCTGCAGATCATTAAAATAACAAATGCAGGCACTTTGAAACAGCCTTTCTATTTACCTGTCAAGACCTGCTTTGAAAGTTTGAACCACCTACAATAGTTAATAAGACTGGAACACTCACATGAATGCTGTTTTCATAGCTTTACTTCGGCTCTCATAGTGTCAGTTCAACAACTTCTAGAAGAGAAGTGCACCCCTGAAATGAATGTTTGATTGCTTTGGAGGTCCTTAGTTGACTTTACATGCCAACTGAAATTGTACTTTGTTTATCTCCCACAATAAAAAGATATTTTTCTGACCTTCATTTAAGGAACTTTGCCTAAAATGTTTTAATTTAAGTTTCTCTGAGAAATTTTTGTAATTTTTGATTAAATTTGTGAACTTTTACATTTCCTGCTTTAGGGAGTTAGGGGAGTGAGAAGCAATTCTGTGGTTGCAAGAATCTGAAAGGAACTGTGAGAGCTGCCACTGCTCTGGAAGAATTCAGAAAGTAGCATTACGTTGGTGTGTTAAAATAAGCCAGGATAACTTTTTCTCTCACGTGCCTTTACTTCTTACACAAATCCAGTCTATTGTCTCTAGCTGTACCTATATCACAATTAGAAATCTCTATCAATTATAAGCTGGTCATTCATCTTCCCAAAAGCACGAAGGCTGACACTTTGGCCCCAAAACATTCAGGAACTAGGTACTTACAAGTAGGAACTTGGGTATTGGCGTGCTTTCACTATAGTTATCTGTCTCTAATGACCTTATGTTACTGTAGTTTTTATTAGCATTGGTTTGGTGTTTTTTTTTTTTTAATTCCAGTACTGATTTTAAAATAACTTTTCGCTTTTTTTCTCTAACTTTGAAGGAGCTCTATCACGTACCAAATGGCATGTCTCCAGGGAAGCTCTCTCATGGGATGGTGTATGGCGTCGTGCATCGAACTGACAACAACCATAAGAAAGAAATGGTGGTGTATGGCTGGTCAGCTGATCAGCTGAAAGAAGAGATGACTTACATTAAGGAAGTGAGTTATGCTTTCAGCTTCAAAATTTTCCAAATACCCTTTCCATGTATTTATGTGGAGCTCTGAGTGAATATGAGATGACTGATGCCTAGCCCAACACCTGAATTTTAGTCTGAACCTGCTCTGAAGCTAAAAACTTGCCTTGTTAACATTGAAGTTAGAGAAAAAGCATGCTCCGTACCTGGCAACTGTGCAGTCTAGGCTAAATTACTCTGTGCCAAGTGATAATTGTTAATGTTTTCTGACTTGGGCTACAGCTAGGCAAGGAAACTGCTGAACAGATCTGATGGTTCCTGTCCTGAAGCTTCTACTCTCTTCCTCTGCTTTCCCTGTCCCCACACCTCCTAGTTTTGAAAAGGCTTCTAAATTAGGTGACATAGTAAAATCACTTGGGTATATTTTGGAACAGCCTTAAAATATTCAGCCTAATAAGGATGACTTTGTACTACTTTCTCTGTGCATGCTTATCTATCATAATTGGAAAAAAACCATTTCTGATGCTATTGGTTTCTGAGCTTGAAACTCAGCATCTCTTTGCCTGTGAGTCCTTGGCTCTCAGGCTTTGGCAATAGCCCCCTAATTAGCCTGGGGCAAATAATTTGACCTTCTCTTTCCATCCACCTTCAGAACCACCCAGGAAGCTCTTTGTCAATGGTTATCATGTTACACTGATTCAAGTGCAAACTGAGCTGATATAAAAGGGAGGAACACCAAGTCAAGCCAGCAGTGTATAGAGACTGTAATTATGTATGCTCTTAACAACTGCCTGAGCTGTAGCTATCAGCACTTATTTCTTTTTCCTTTATTGCTCACAGTTTGTTAGCTCCTCACATTCACCACTCTCAAGTTCCTGCATTCAGTTAGGGTATGTCACTTCTATAGTGCAGGTGAGGCATGTGAGCTGCCTCAGCTGCTGGTTTCCTGCCTGGGTGCTTGTCTACCCTGCTGGTGTGGTGTCAGGGAGTGTGTGACCTTGCAGGCAGCGGGTTCAGCTACCCAAGCTGCCCTGTTTCTGGTACCTGGTACAGATTGCTTGGACTAAGAATGTCTCCCTACCCTTCTCTGTTTGCAACTGGCTTGTAGCATGGAGGGATATGTCAGACGAGGTGACCTGCATGTCTTGCATGTGTATTCAGGGTACTGATTCTTTCAGGCAAAAGTGGAAAGGACGTGGCAAGAGGCATACAGGCTCTTGCTCTCCTGTCTTCTGGAAGCTGTGATAATTTGTGACCTTTAGTTTGACAGATAAGTTTTATCTTTGGAAGTGGTGTCTTAAACAAATGCCCTCAACTTTTGCCACATATATACTGACTTATTGTATGTGCATATGTATATAAAGGGAGAGGGTGAGGGGTGTTTTCCTGAGGTGAAGTGTAGGAGTCAGCTTCCTTCTAAAGGGTGCACACAGTTTGGTGTAGGCTTGTGCCTATTCTGTGCATATATTTGGTAGCCAAAGCCCCTTTTTCTGGGAGGGAGTGGGTATACTGCAGGGCTGCTAGAAAGACCCTATCTCTTTTTCTCCTTGCTCCTTCCTGAAGCCCATGAAGAAGACAAGATAAGGTCACTGCCCTAGACTATCTGCAGGCAATCTGTGTTTGATAGATGTAAAGGTGTAAAAAAGAAAGAGTTTGAATTATGTAGCTGGAAGGTAGGCTATAGGCAAACATTTCACTAGTATTTACAATGTGTGTTCTTGACTGGGCCTGATTGCAATGGCATGTCAACCCATTAACATGCTTTGAATAGAAAGGCAAGGTTTTATAATTTACATCCATGATTCTTAACTAAAATCAAATTGATTACTCTGTTCTTCAGATTTGAAATTGAATTTGTAAATTTATGCTAATATATTGTTTAGCTAGATACAAGCCTAAAGGGTTTATTTTCAAAGGATATTCAGGAAAAAACAACCACTCCAAAAAGTATGAAGGTGTATTTAATCTATATGTTGATATATTTTTTTTTCAGAAATAAAACAATATATGCTTAAATTAAATTTGATTCTAGAATGAGTTATGGATAATTAACATTCATAATTTAAATTATTAATTCAGAAATGCTTAAGTGTGTAGAGAGAAGTTTAGAATTATTCAGAGACTTTCATGTCCTCCCTATATAGACAAGTCTTGAGACTTAGACTTTGTCTTTTTCTTAAGAGTAAATTGTTATGGATGAAGATTAATAATGGAAATTACTGGAAGTATCAATGAAGGACAGGAAAAAAAAATCATGTGCTGGTATGAACAACATCATCAATGAGTTTGATTATGGCTTCTTTTTTTTTTCTGACAACAGGTAAGAGCAACTCTGGAAAAAGTAAGAAAGAAAATGTATGGTGAATATGATGAAATGAAACGAAAAATACAGCAGCTTACAAATGAACTGAAAGTAAGTAGATGTTCATTTGCAATAAAAGCAGATGAGAAAACTATCCCAGTGTTATCTAGAAATGGTATTTTTTTTTTTCTTCAGCAGAACAGAATTAATTTCTCAAACCACTTCAGTTAATTGTTTTATGTGACTTGATTTTTCCCTCTAGGAAGAAATGCTTTTGCATATGGAATTATGAATTGCCTGGTTCTTAGAAATAAAAGAAAGATCTTAATAATGTTGTCTATGTGTATTGGTAATTAGTGGAGATGTTTGTACCAGTAAGCTGCCAGGTGAACTGAATAAATAAGTTATGTAATTAGAAGTAACTTGCAACTTGGTGTCATTTCAACAAACTTTGTTTTACTAACCTTATTGTTTAACCACTATAGTAAAAGAAGTATCAATATTCTTTAGTGTTAAAGTGCTTGACATTTCTAAAAGTGACTTACCTTTTTGGCTGATAATTGAGCCTTTCAGCGGTCATTCAATGACCTCTCTTTCATTGAACATGCTGCTTTAGCACTAAAAGCTGCTGCAGTCTGTAGAAGTACACTTCATATTAAACTGCTGAGTTCTTTGGTCCAAAAATTCTCCCTGAAAATTTGCTGTGAACATTATATTCACCATTGATTTTCACAGCCCTGATTCAGATGAAGCTTTGGCAGTTGAACACATTCTGACTTCAAAGAACTGGGACCCTGACCGGGACTGTGCCCTTCTGACACCCTCATTTGGAGGCCCTCAGCTCCTTGCATGCTGTGTTTTATATCAAGTTCAAAAGTTGCTGTTAAATTGTTTTATTCTGTGGCAACTAGTCTTAAAAAAAACAACAACAAAAAAATCACCCTGACTTGAGAGGAAGGAGAGAAAACTGAATTTTCTGTGAACTGTGTTAGTTAGTCTTAAGGATGCCAACTAGGTGAGTTGCTCACCTAGTGTGCATGTGAACAAATGCTGATTCAGGTGCAGTTTTGTCATCTTTGCTGCTGATCCTTCCTGAGTAGCAGTGGTGGTATCCTGCACTTCCAGATCTTTCAGACCAGTCGAAATTTTGCAGGAGTCTGAATGTTTCTCCTAAATGAGTGTTTCTGATCAAGTCTGACATCATGTCTAGTTCTGCAGCAAATTGGTAGTTGATGAAGCACTCCTGACACAAGCAGTACATGATGAGACACTCTCCTCTCTTTTTTAATACTTTAGATTGCCTGAAAGAAAGCACAATGTTTTTCTACCTAATAATGCTTTTTTCTGGTTGGTTGGTTTTGGGTTTTGGTTTTACATGACTGCATCTTTCATGCTAATTGGGGATCCTCTTGAAAATCCTTTATATACTCTTTGCTTCAGCTTTGGAGAAAAAAAAAAAAGTCTATTTTCTCATCAGTTTCCAGGACTACTTTTTGTTCATAAAGTTTGTTTGAAATTTGTACTTCCAGTATTCTGTCCTGGGCAGTATGCTTCTTCACACAAGTTCTTATCTTGTACCTCTCTTAATCCATTCAAAGTATTTCTGCTTTTTATTTTTACGTGAGCACACGTATATATGGTTAACAGAGTAACTACTTGGCTTTTGCTCCCTATGCTGACCTAATGTGCGTATGAATTGGTTACTAAACACTCTTTGTTCTCTATATCAATCCCCAATTCTTTTATGTTTTTACCAAGAAGCAAATTTAGTCCATGTAAGAATGTGAGTTGGACTGGCCTGCATCACTAACACTTTTTTCCCCTGTTTGTTACTGGATGATCATAATTATTTACACTGTTTGAGTTTTGATCTAATCTTAAATGATGACATTTTACGCCGTTTCCCCCATCCCCTCCAGTTTTCAAGCGTGTGTGTGTACGTAACAGAAGATGACAAATTTTTACCCAACAATGCTCTCTGATGACTGCATCATATGGTTTCATCCTTAAGTCTTCTTGATGTTGCTTCATTACGTACCTGAATAGTCAATTCCTTCTTAATTAAGGCTCTGCTACAATTCACCCAAACCTTTCTAGATTTCCTCATTTCTTGCATTCTTCTATTTTCCCTGCTGTGATTTTTTTACAATCTGCCCATTCTGTGTGTATAAACTTTTTGATCTGTCAAATCTCTTGTCTTTTCAAAAAGATCAGCTTTTACAGTGATTATAGACTAGCAATAAACATAGATATTTGTGCCTTATTTCTGTTAGCGTATTGAGATTATGAATTTTGTTTGTTTGTTTCTGAGATGCAAGAACATGGTTTGAGGCCTGTGTATTTTAAGCATCCTAGTACTGTAAAAATTAACTGTGGGATCTTTCTCTTCTGTATCTTCCTTTGAAAGAATAGGTAAACATGATCATTATTCTATATAAAACGTCTTCTTTTTTTTCTGCTCAGGTGACAAATGCTCATCAGGAATCCTTAGAGAATCATGTGCGAGTGCAGGCTGCAGCCTTAGATAGCTTTAGTGAAATGAACAGCTCCTTGACATCAGCATCAATAGACTTGCAGGTACATTTTAATAGTGGTTTCACAGCTGACAAGTGCCTTTTCTGACATGGATTTAAAAGCATACATAAAACATGGATCACAGATCTAGATTCTAACACTAAACAAGCCCATGAAGTACTGTCTTGGATATCTAAGGCAGGTAATTTAGGAAACTAAGAGGAAAAAAAAATCTACAGCTAACACCTGTGGCTTTTAAAAACTCACTAAGAATAATGTACAATAAAGAGATGCTGATCTGCAGTGAACTGATGCCACCAGTTGCGTCTCAATGAAATATCTAAGGTGAAAACGTGATTTGTTCTGTATTTGATATATCTGATAACTTATTCTTAACTTCACTTGTTAACAGTGGCACGTGTGGATGCTAAAAACTTGTAAGGCTTTATGTACCTGGGCTTTGTAAGGGAAGGGAGAAGGTGGGAATGAATTTTCTGTTTTAAAGGTTTCCGAATTCCCACATATCTGAGCTGAACAACTTAATGTCCCTGCTTTTTTGTAGTCACATTTTTTTCTCAGTCTAGTGCATTTAATATGTGTAGCATGGCCCTTGGAGAGAAGAAAAGAAGATTGTTGGGAGAGCATTCATACATAGATGTATCCACGTTTATTTCTTGTTTTATAGTGTTCCAGGACTTGATTTCACTGAGCATGTTGCTCATGGAAATACCTTCTAGCAAACTAAATGCAAGAAAAGACATAATTTTAAATGTTAAAACTTGCAAGACTGTTCACGCTGCGTGAACACGTCAGGAAACTCTTAAATGTTCTGTCTGTTCCATAATCTCTTGACTACATTAGTTCACCAAATTATTTGTGGTTTTTAATATGTGGTTTGCCTCTTTCTTCTAGAAAACTCTAGTGGATGTTACCTTGGAGAACACCGATATAAGGGAACAAATTAGGAATTTAAAACATACACATGAGCAATCCATGGAAAAGCTGAGAGAGAAGCAAAAGCAACTGGAAACAGCACAAATTGAAAATCAGTTACTGAAATTAAAGGTGTGGTACATAAACTCCCCTAAAAATACTGCATGCTAAAAGCATTGGGAATATGTTAAATTAATTCCTTGGGCTTTTTTTTTTTTTTTTTTTTTTTTTTTTTTTTTTTAAAAGAGTTCTTCCTTCATGCATTTATCATTCTCTAGAGCTGACATATTCCTGTGAATCAATACTGTTTTAATAACAAAGAATCTCAGCTGGCAGCAGTCAGCGTTTCCATAACATGGGATTACCATTCAGGGATGCTGACAGGTGAAAATTCAAACTGTTAAGTGGTTACTAGTGTCCAGTGCTATAAAAAAATATTGTAGCTCTACACAGTGATATAAAAATTGTATAACACTAAAACAAATTCAACATCAAGAAATTCTTAAGAGGTAATCTGTTAAGTCATATGAGTATATGGTTAGCAGATATGTGCTGTAACAGAAGTGTTTTGGAAAGAAAACGATCCTGTTTCTTTCAGAGAAATGCAAGGGAATAAACTGCAAACTGGAAGGTTTTCTATGCCAGAAAGCTTGACAGTTCTTTCCCCTCATCTGCCAAATGTATTCACTTAATCTAGTTTGGAAAAAAAAAACCCAAAACAACCAACCAAAAAACCTCTTGTGGAAACCTTTGTCTTTCTTAAAATTGCTCAAAATAGACTAATTTTATTATAATATTGTATCAGAATTTGTCACTGTGAAATTAAGTTAAATGCTGGCTTATTCATGTTTAATTGTCAGAGCTGATTTTTACTTTTTTATTCTCTAGTGACTTACGCTTAGTGGTGAATGGTTAAAAGAGAAAACATTATCATAAGTGTATTTCAACTTAAAATTCATGTTCTAGTTTGTTCTCATATAGAAGTATTTGTATTTTGTACCTGCTATTGTTAGCAGGAAATAAAATGAGGGGGAAAAACAATTAAAAGAAGAAAGTAAAGCTGATGCAGTTAAGATTTCAAGACAGAAACTTGGACTTCACTATAATCTTAAGGACATGCATCAACAAGTCAGGGAAAGGTATGTGTGCTTCTAAGGGCAGAGAACTGCAGGTTAAGTCACAGTTCAACTGAGTGCTTAAGGATTCATTTATCCTCAAGCATGTCAAGGTCTGCAGAATATCTGTTCTGCCTTAATGAGGAAGAAGTTTAAATTTTGCCCTCAAAATTGAAGTTTAATTACAAAGTTAGTTGATAAAATCACAACATTACTGTCTTTGAAAGTGAAACATAAAGTTGCATATCAAAGATGCCAAGACATCTGAGATGTAGTTCCAGAGGTGAATATAAGAGTGGTGTGCAATCTGGGAGGTTAGCAGTTGAAAAGCAGTAACTATCATATACTCCGATTATTTTCTGGCTAGAACACACCTATGTAGATTTGGTTTATTCATACAATCATAACAATAACTGAGGTTGTAGATGTTGCTTAAGAGTAATGTGTATGTTTTAAAGTAGATGTTGCTTAACAGTGATGGAGAGTGATAGAGGTCATATTCCATTTCAGTGTATCCTAAGGATTCTGGATTTGATTGTTGGCTTTTTCCGAATGATATGATTCTTTCAGGCTTCCTGAAATATGGAAGGTTTTCTATTGTACTGAAACTTAACTCCACTCCCTCTCTCTCACAAAGTGGAGGTTACTACCCCTGCTTCAGTGTTGGTCTAGGTGAGATGTCAAAGGGGGAAACTGCAGTAAAAATGGAGTCCTTTACAACACAGTCCCTTTTCAGAGGATCAACTACACTGCTGTCCTACAGGGCAGTAAACCAGCTTGTTTCCTTCATGCAAGATAAACACAAATTTTAATAAATCTTTCAGTCCTTGAGATGAAAAAAACCAAAACCCCAACTAACCAACCCCTAAAACCTTAATCATCAGAAACAGGGTTTGTTGTAGCTGTGTGGACTGTAGTTATCAGCAGAGAACACTTGGTTCTTCTCCCAGGGGGCAATACATTCCTTCTCTTCATGACATTTTTGTAGCACTCAACATTTCCCTATAACCTTGTCTGATTTACAGCATCTCTAGTAAAAGATCTAAGTCCTGGACTAGCTATTTTACTTTGCTTTTATTGCAGTTTACTGAGTGGATGGGTTTAAGCTGTGACTGTCCTAACCCCTGTTTAATCACTGAGGGTGTGGTTCAGTCAGTGTTTTGAGCCAACAGAAGGGGGAAATCCTGTCTCTGAATTACCATTCCTGCCCTCTTCCCTGTAGTGGTAGTAAAGTTTCTGTTCCTGTAGTTAAAAATTAACCCTTTCACATGCCATAATTTTAGGTCTCGTTATTCCCTGATCTGTTTTGCTCCAGGATCGCCCCAGATTTTGTGCCTACAGTATGTTAAAAAGCATGAGAGGGGAGGGAGGGTACAGCTGTGTTTTCTAGTTAACAATACAAGCTTAGATCAAGCTTAAATGAATTGTTGCAGAGTGTTCATGGTCATCTGGAAACAGGAGTTGAGCCTAGACCGTCTCTAATGTGTGTTTCTGTAAAATGAGGAGGAGACTATGTCTCTTCAATGGGGAAACAAACCAAGTTACTTGGAGGCTGTTATAGAAGGGCTCAGTGAAGAAGCACAGTCTGTTCTTGGATAAGCAATGACTAGTTGAATTCACAGAACACGAAACTTGATAAACTGGTAACTTCTACAAATCTGAGTGACTTGTATACTGGCAGAGTGCTATAAATGGTCTTGATGCGAATTAAAATCTCTTCAGTAGTGTCAAATTTATAACAAGGTAGAGCTGAAGTTCAAAGTGCATTTCTCACATCCCATGAACTCTATTTCTCCTGCTGCCAGCAGTGCTGTACTGACTGATGGGTTAACTTTCCGCTCATAGGTGGAATCATCACAGGAAGCCAATGCTGAAGTCATGAGAGAGATGACAAGAAAACTGTATAATCAGTATGAGGAAAAAATGCGAGAAGAGGAGCAGAAACACAAGGCTGAGAAAGAAATCCTCCTAGTACGTATAGCCAGTCTGGAAGAGTGGTGCTTGGCTTGGATGTCATTTCTCAGTCATTCAGTACTCCAGAGTTCCCATATATTGTTTCATTCTTGTCTCTGGGACTAGTTATGCCACAGTTACAAAACTTTCTAAGCTTTTGGATTTGTAGGGCTAAGAATAGAATGTGTTCAAACACACTCAAGCAGTAATGATAATGTGGATTCCTACATTTGAAGTGGAGTAAGTTGGGGTTTTTAACTAATGATTCTCAAAAAAAAAAAGAAAATGTCCAATTTTAGTGGTAGTTTAAGAAGGAGCATGGGAACAGCTTCACTTTATGCTACTGGAGCAAGAACTCATCCTGTCTCCTAGTTTCCCTCACGTTTCTGTGAGCAGCTAGTTATTGCATTTTTCTAACTGATATAGATAATGACTGAGATGGAAGGTGGATTCCCCAGTCACTTTCTATTGTTTTATACATGAGGACTGTACAAAGCTGAATGTGGCAAACTTTGGTGTTTAAAATGCTGTCTTCTGTAACAACGTGTTTTTCTTATGCATCTTTTCATGGCATCCTCAGAGGGAAAACAAATGTTTAAGAAATGGGTAAAAGTTTTTCTTCTTATTTTCATAGTGATATTTATAAATACCTATGCACTTCAAAGTGCCCCAAATCTTTTGTCCTGTACAATCTACATTTAGGTCTGAACTCATCCAGACTTATGAGCAGATTTAGTGAAAAGCTTTAATAACTCCCGAACAGCTATTAGTGTTTGACAGTATAGTCATGTCTTCCTGCCCCCCCAGCCCAAATCAATTAGTATGTTGGATGTTAATGTGATTGTCAATGTTCTTATTTGAAGGAAGAAACAAATCGGCTTCTTAAGGCTATTGAAGAAGCAAATAAGAAGATGCAGATCACAGAAACAAGCATTCAGGAAAAAGACCAGAGAATTGGTGAGCTGGACCGGCTGATTGAACGCATGGAAGAGGTATGACACTTAGTTGATTGCCACCTTGAAAAGAAATTCAGAAGTGCATGGAGGAAATTTAGATTATGGCTCAGAATATTTTTAGAAGAAAAAAACATCTTTATTGCCTTTATATCCAAAACTTACTTGTTCCTTTCTTGATAGCATTAAAAAACTTTTAATTATTCATCTCCCTGGCTAAATATTCCCTACTAAACTCTAATAGAGAACACATTTTTGACAATTTACTTTTAAATCTCTGAAAGCAGAAATGCTTTAAGATAGTTAGGTCTTGTGACACTGGCAGCACTACTATAAAACTAATTGTAACAGTTTTTGCATTGCTTCTATTTATTTCCAGCTTTTCCTTCTTCTCTTGTCTGGACTTCAGGACAAAACTCTGAGTAGTTGACTGTTTTAATGTGTTGTTAAGCATAGAAGAATCACAATACCTCTCCTTGCATAGTACACTGCATCTGAATCTAATTTGTTAAACCTTTTCAGATATCTTAAAAAAGCTTTATATCTTCTATCTCAAACAGTTTTGATGAAATTTACCCTTTGTCTTCTGGTATCATTCACCTGAGAAGGAACGACACTATTTCTTAGAACGAATAGTGTCACTCAGCATAAGAGCAGCCCTTCCAAAATGTTCCAATGCATTTGTCATTTCATTCAATAACAGGTAGCTCATTATCTTTGAAGGTCTTTGCCTTGCTATCAAAAATACAGAAGCAGTGGAGGGAATACAGTCTCCTGTTCTTACAACTGAAGTGTTTTTTCCCCAGCTTCAGTGTAGCAAAAATTTATTACCGAGAAACAGATTTTTGTGAGTCAGTCTTGTTGGATTGGCTGTTTAGTCTAATGTGCATTTGTACGGATCCCCTTTTGTCTAGTGCTTGCAAATCTATTAATAGAATTAGTGATTATAGTGAGAAATTCAGCTTAATATACACGTTTAGTAGCTCCATTAACTTAATCGGGGCTCTAGCCCACACTAATACACACAGTATTATGTGAATAAAGGATTGCAATATAATTCTGTCCTGGTTTAGGCCCATCTAGTAACAAAGGACCACAAACAGCCATAAGTACCAAGGGCCTTTGGAACATCCTGGGGACAGGGAGAGCTCAGTTGCCACTTATGGTCCCAGGCAAAACAGACAAGACTGCTCAGCTTGGGGAAGAAAATAATTTAACCACCACCAACAACCAAAAAGATAAAAGCCCAAAACGTAGCAAACAGAAAACAACACAGAGTGGTACAATGATGAAGAGCACAATGGCCATCTTCCCTCCGCCACCCACTCTTCCCAGGCTCAGAGCCTTGATCCCATTGTTTTTGCCTCTTGGGCCGCTGAATGGCTCAGCGTGGCAGGGAATGGGGGTTTCAGTCAGTCTTTTTCTGATGGCTCCTGGAGCCATCCTGGAGTCTCTCCTCAAGGCAAATGAACTCCTTGCAGGTCCTCCTTGCTCCACCACAGGGTCTCACACACCAGGCGGCTCTCTACGGGCTGCTCACACGTCTGTTTATCCCAAGGGCTGAAGCTTTTCTCCACGTCCTGTGTGTGTCTCTGGAGAGCCCGCGAGCCCCAGCACAGCCTGTGCCATGGCCACCTCCTCACACAGTCTCCTGCCCATCTGAGTGCACTCACCCAGAGCTGCTGGTGGCTCTCAGTACTGCAATTGCCCTCCATGGGTTGCAGGGGCACAGCCTGCATTCTTGCCACAGGCTGCAGAGGCATCTCCAGTCTGGCGCTTCTTCCTTCCTCCTTCTCTGACTGCAGGATCCTCATGGTTGCCTCCATCTTTTACTACTCTTCCAGCTCAGGTTTCCTTTTTTAAATAATGATGGCAGAGGCACCAGATTGGCCTGGCCAGGCTGTAGGTAGATCCATCTCAGATCTGGGGAAGTTTAGAGAACTGCTTACTAGGACCAGCACTGCATCTCCCTTCCCCTGTTACCAAGCAAAAAGCGGCTTCACACAAAGCCATGACAAAGTCTTAAGTACAGATGAGTTTCTTCACTTTGGTTATTTATTTAACTGTTTGATACTTTCAGAGTGAAGCAGAAAGCCTCTTTGCTATCCACTGTAATGGAAATCTGACTCCTCTGTTAATTTGGATTGACTCAGATTGAGCACTGTGCTGGTGGACACCTGAAAATTAAAGAGGAATGTTTTGGGAGAGAACACAGAGCAATACCTTGTTATCTTATCCTTGGACTTTTTGGAGAGACAACATGGAAAATTTATTATTTATGTAGTTCAAGGATGTGATGACTTTTTTAATTCAGAAAATTCAGTTTCAAGAACAGCCATACATCTTCAAACAGGAAACTCAAAACTCTGATCTTCCATCGCTAGCTGGGAATATGATTTTATTATTATGTATTCTGTGTTCCTTGGCTGTAGAAAATGCATGAGTTTTGTTTAATCATCCTTTGAATTGCAATGAAATATGCTTTTGTGAAGCCTTTATGTTTTGACAAATGGAGAACTGAAGCATAACATCTCTTGTTTAGGAACGTCACCAGCTGCAAAAACAACTCGAACTAAATGAAATACAAATATCTGGAGCAAAATCTGAAAACTCTGACAGTGAAAGGTGAGATACGTTTTGTCTGTGGAACTTGTAGCATTGCTAGGAAACTTTAGAGAATTTTTTTAAGACACTTTTAAAACTGCAGTCTAGTAGGGATTGTCCATCTGAATGTAAGTTTATTTACACATAAAATATCAAGAGGATTAATTACAACAAAAAAGCTACTTTTTTCTCCTCGTCTTTCTTGAAGTTGTTTGCAAACATACAGAATACATTTTAGATGGAGCAAGTTGGAATGTATTTGTGTGTTGCATTTTTCTTAAATCTGCATTACCAATTTTAGCACAGTATGATCCTCACTGTGAATACTTTCATTATCTCCTCTAGACTGTTCAACACAGTCTCGAAAGAAAAGATGTTCTGTGTCCGGTATTAAGCTGTAGTACATCCCCTTTGAAATTATGAACTCTTGAAGAGAGCAGAAGTCTTTCGCATAACTGCAAGAGGTGCCTTTTCTGTATAAAAGAGGTGAAGCGGGGAATATATTTGAGGTTTGGAGGGGCAGGTTTACATATGCAATGCATGTTAATGTAGGCACAGGAACAAAATGAAAGTGTGGAAGAAATCTGTCCTGTAGCATCACAGAGCAGAAATAAACTGTGAAGTTATTTGGGGAAAGTGATAGTGAGGTTATTGGAAATGAGAACTTTGTGAATGGTTGTTCTTGAAGGCATGAGGTTAGGTGAAAGATTTAGTGGTGTGGTGCACCTCTATGGGCTGTTTCTGCCCATGGGTGGCATATGCATCCATTGACTACTACTTTGAGACTGACAGAGTACCATGACCAGGCAAAAGAAAGCTTCTTGCAAAGCTAGAGGCAAAGTTTCAAGAGAAATGTACCTAGTGCTGAAAGAACGTAACTGCCATTGGAGTAGAAGTTGCATCTGCCACTCACAGGTTCATATGACACTACTTGAGTGGGTAAAGATGAATCTTCAGCAGAGACTGAGCAACTGTACTTAAGTAATTAATTAGTGTGGCACCCAAAAATTCAGATTTAAGGTTTTGGCATCCTGCTGTTCTATAGGATACCTAAACATAAAAGGAACCCATGTTCAGTTCTTCTTACTGCCTGGTTGTGTTAATCTGTGACCAGAGTATCTAGTTTTAGGGTAATAACAGCTTTTCACAGTGGTCTGTTGAAATAATAATTTAAAGTGGAAAGATGTTGCATACAACATAGCATATAGAGATGAAAGAGAATTGCTTGCTTTCTTTACCTCTGCTTAGAATCATAGAATGGTAGGGTTGGAAGGGACCTTTAGAGGTCATCTAGTCCAACCCCCCTGCTAAAGTAGGTCCACCTAGATCAGGTCACACAGGAATGTGTCTGGGTGGGTTTTGAAAGCCTCCAGAGAAAGAGACTCCACACCCTCTTTGGGCAGCCTGGACCAGGGCTCCCTCACCCTCACAATAAAATAGTTTCTTCCTTATGTTTAAATGGAACTTGCTGTGTCTCAGCATTGTTCTTTTACCCCTTGTCCTGTCACTGGATACAACAGAAAAAAAGCGATGCTCCAACTTTCTCCTTGCTTGAGTTAATCTTGCCCAGTCCACTTAGCATGAAAAGTTATACTGCAAGGTAAAGGTAAGGTTCAGACAGAAATCTGTGTGATGCAAGCAAGCGCACAGTTGGAATCTGTGTAATGCAAGCAATGAATCTATGTTCAGATGCTGAAGTCTGTGCTTAAATTCTCTTTAGCTGTCTTTACCCAACCAGACACTTGAACTCCACCTGAGGAGGGACCTCTGTTCTGTTGCTCTCTTGCTGTCAGTGCTAAAGTTCTGAATCTTTCAATGAGAGACCACATGTGTGTTAGCAATTTGCATTTTTATTACAATTATGTTTTGTGAGTCCTTAATACACTGCAGCAAAAAAACCTGCAGCAATACTTTAGTTTCTTGAGTCCTTGTCAAAGTGCTGCAGTTACAGTTCTGTAGAGTACTTTACTGTTAATAGAGACTCTTTCTGGGGGAAACAGCATACAATTCAATCATTCACTGGAATCATGTCATAGTTTGCCATCTGCTGCTTTGCCTTAGAGTGGTTGTTCTGTTTGCAGTGCACAGGCTAAGATGAAAAAAAGCCTTTTTGGTTTAGATTCTTCTCCTTCACTTCCAATACTGAACCTAGGAGTATAGAAGTTTATTTCGTAGGCAAGGAATTACTTTCTTTGAAGAATTTCAAGAACTATACTTTCAAGAAGTAGAGGATCCCATGGGCAATGTGCCAAAAACTTACTAAAAATCTTCCTTCCTGCTTCTTTGCATAGTCTAAAACAGCTTTTCTGGCATGCTGTAAAAGCAACTTGTCAGGAATTCTGTGGATGTTCAGTTTCTGTGTTAAACAGATTTGAAGAAATACAGAATCTGTCTATGCATAGAATACAGAGTCATATGTACAAACTTAAAACATCCACAACAGTTCCTGTTGACTGTTGATGAATTAATCTTACTTCATTTAGTATTTTGCTGCTGTTGGCAACAATGCCAAATCCTTTACTCAAGGCTTCTGTGTAGTAGGAAAGCTTTTAAAAGGATGCCAGCAGATGTGCTTGCTTGCCTTTTTGTAGTACATATTCCCAAAAAGTTTTCAAGTATTAATAAGTCAGGATAAATCTGTCTTTCTGATGATAAAGATCTAGCTGTCTAAGTGCCTTTCACTTCAAGGACAACCAGACATCTTCAGGAGATGAGCTTGAGTCACGTTGTTTAATTGTCAGCACTTCAGGCTCTGGGTAAGCATGCCAGTATGCAACACAAAGGTGAATTAACCTGGGTGGAGGCAGCTACTTTGGCTAAAAGACTACCATTAAAATGTACTTTGGACAAATTGACACCTGTCAGTGGAATTTGACTTGTCTACCTCTTGACCTAGTCATCCTGATTTATGGTGAGATTGTGTGGGCTGTTCTTGTTTGCTTATACTGTGTAGCTTGCCACTGATAGGTTTAATTCTTCCTTGTTTTCCTAGGTCACAGCATTTGGAGGAGGTAGCAGCCAGCCTAAGAGAGCGAATCAAACATCTAGATGATATGGTCCACTGCCAACAGAAGAAAGTCAAGCACATGGTTGAGGAGGTGAGACTTAGTAAAACAATTCAGAGTCTTTTGGGAACACTGATTCTTTTAGCACATAATCCTAAGACAGCTCTGTTCTGTGTGCAATTTCCTTATGCCTCCCTAACTACAAGCACAGTGAAAGATGAGTTAAGCATCTGGAGGCAGAAAGACTAGGTGGAAGCTGTTTAATCCACTGGCTGTGGGTAATATGCTGTGATCTATAGACTGATACTAATTCTGGAACTTTTTAGGGTAGTTCAGGAAATACAACATGCTACTTGCAACCTAATTTGAAGCATTCAGACCCAATGCAGGTTAAAAGTGTCCTTCTTCTACAGAAGTGGAGAGCAAAAACTGTTTTACTTTCTTTTTAAATGAGGTTCCTCACAGAGATAAGCAGGCAAACACAGTTTGTCACCATTCATCTGTTTCACCTGAGTCTTGGGACATCATCTTAGCTCATATAATTTCCTGTGAAGTATTAATTGGCTTTCTGCTGGAAAGCTGCTTTAAGTTACGGGTTGCCTAATGTGCCAAGAAACTGTTTAGCAGTCAGAAGTCTTTGATTGCAAACATTTGTTTGTTCAAGTGGATGAAAGAATGACATGGGAAATAGGTAAATTAAATTGGAGATTTACAAAGCAGATTGACGGTATTATTACACTGAGCCTTGCTATTGCACCAAGGATAGACATTCATGAAATACCTTTTATTTGTATTTGGACATCATACATTGACAAAATCAAGTGTTTGGAAGCCATTCTAACCTAAGGCATTCTTTCTGCATTCATAATGTGCTGCTATAGGATTTCTGATAATGACATGGAGTTTTTCCATTTTTAGCGGTGTTTATATATATCTATATATAACAAAATAAAACATCTGTATTTTTATACATTTATTTACATGTATCTGTTTTGATTTATAAGATTCTGATACAGTCCAGCTATATGATCAGATATGTGATGCTAAATGTCTTTTACACAGAGGGATGCAGAAGTATCTCTTTGCATATGATCAATATGGAAGACTGTTATAAAGTCTTGAGGTCTTGTTTCTAGTTCAGCTTGTCCTTTTCACTGTTTTCAAGCATCAAAGCAGATGGTCTAAAACTGAGCTACCAGTCTTTATACAATGTTATTCTGTTAAGGGAAAACTCCAATCTGATAATCCAGTCCATCTAATAAATGGATTGTGGGAACAATTATTTAATCAGTTTGTATCTCTGTAAATCAACCATCATAATATGAGGGTTTTTTTTTTTCTTCTAAGCAAAAGTCCTATAGGACTTGTCATTTGGTGATAGGTGTGGCAACCCAGATGATTCTAGTAATATGAGAAAGGTGACCTAAACTTTGTCCTTTAATACTAAATACATTTTTAAACTGTTTGATGTAACTTGACCTCTAGTGGAATGCCTTGGTATAACAAATACTTGCAGTTCCATGAGGTGTTTTCCAAAGCTTTGGCCAGTGATTATTTCATTATTGTTAGGTTTAATGGGTGTTTAGCTTGCTGATTCCTTGTGAAAACCCGTGAAAACCCTTATAGATCTTTTGGTTATCATATCTAATGAATGTTAGGTAACCATCTCACTACTTAGCTGTCAAATATGTCTGCTTTTGATTGATATTTGGCTACTTGCTGCTTCAAAATCAATTAAATCTCTGTACAAAACCTTGACTGCTGTGTAGGCATAGGGAATATATTTTTGCTCTCTCCTTTAGTCCTTGAGTGGTTTTGTGTTTCTATTACTTCAGTTTTCTTGAACTTCATGAACACCTGTAGCTACATCTGTATTTTTACTAGCAGGCTAACTAAAGACTCCTGTAACAGAGGCTTGGTCATGTCAGGTGGTAACAAATACATTAGGCACTTAATGCTTTCTTGGCTTTTTTTGTCCTATCCATGGTTTGTACTGTCTTTGAGGAAATAGCTACGATATAGTTGACGTGCACTATTTTAAATGATTATTTTAATTAAGAACCTAAAAATAATAGCTTTAATAGTACAAAGAAGAGCAGCTGTTCACTATGGGGAAGACAAAAAGCATTGCAGATGTGTATGCCCTGAGCTATCAATGCATATGGTATTTTTCACTTTTTTTGAGCTCTTTTTGGCTAAATATTAAGGTATTTTTAGGCTCACTTTAAGCAAATTTTACTAACAATGCCATAGAAGCTGAGAAATAGGCAGCAAAAATACTTCTTAAAAGGTAGCCTGTTGAAAGGGAATGCTAACTGAAGAGTTTGTTCTGGAGTTAAGTTAAAAACTAGTGAGCAGCAGCACCAAACACATCTTCAAGACTAGGTAGGGAAGATTTTTTCTAGAATTTAAGTCCCAGAAAATGTGTTCATCAGGGTATATTTGAAAGAATGTCCTCTCTACATTAAATTTAACCAAGTGCATAATGTAATGGGTAAAATATCTAGAAAAGTGTCATGAAAACCTGCCTTGTCACTCATTGCCATGCTTTCATGGCTAGCATTTGTAAAATAACGTTCCATCTTAGGGATTATTGAGGATATTGTAGTGATCAATAACTTGCATTTAAATAATATAAATGATAAGTTAAATATAAATATAAACTGATAAAGAAAGAATGCTCAAAGCCACTAGAAAGCCTGCTTTCTGAAATGCTTAGCTTCTCTGTGCATGAGAATAACCTGAGAACAGACTAACTTGGGAAACTCAGAAGTGGAAAGAAAGTCAACAGTCAAAATTGTCAGCAGTGCTTTTGTTAGAAGCTGGAACAAAGCTACTGTATGAATTAGGTGAGAATAATGGCTAAGACTATGCTAGCTTGACTACAAGATGAGCTTTTTTCATATTAATCTTGGAACATTTGGACACAGATCTGAAGTATAAATGAGGTAAAACCCCAGGGGGTTTATGCTGTTACCATCTCCAGTTTAGACAAAAGAAATGAGCATCATTTCAAAGGAGTACTGGATAAACAAGACATTCTGCTTCAAACTCATATGGAGCCAAAATTGAACAAGTATTGTGATCAATCTGTTGGCTGAAAAATCTCAGAATAGATTGCTTTTCAGGCTTCTCTAGGGAAAGTTGAAGGATCATTTGCAAGTGCATGCACATTCTGTAAAAGAACGGCAAGCAGTCAGGAGAAAGTGAAAGAGCTTTGTAGTGGAGTTTTGAGATACAGTAGGCAGCTCTAACACCTCCAGAGCTGTTTTGATGACATTTGAAAATTTGTTAGGAGGCTGTGGTCAATCCTAATCTAGGCATGCATCAAAGGAGGTGCTATCAGAGAAACAACAAATGTAGGAGGCCATGGAGGAGAAGAGTATTAAAGCTTTCCTTTTCACAGAACCCACCTTGTTTATCCTGAACGTGGTAGATAAGTGACCTCTGGAATTGAGCCTCGACAGAGGAGAGCAATCACAGTTCACTGTACTTATTAGCAAAGAAATAATTTGCTTTCTTCTCCAATATTTTTTTTTCTCTGAAAATAAATCCTTCCATCTCAAGCATTATTAGAATCTTTTTCAATGTGACCTAGTCAGCCCAGTAATAAATTAAATAGGAGCATGAAAATTACGATGTAAGTTTGCTGGAGTCAGTGACCTTCAACATCTCGGGGTGTTATATCCCATGCATGTCCATTTCTCAGCTTCGTAGGGATTCTCTGCTTTGAGAGCCAAGATAGCAGCCCATTAGAACACCAGCTGTGCAGAAAGTTATCCTGCATAGTCTTAAAGCCTCATCACTGAAGATGATTTAAGACAAACAGATTTATCCCTGTGTTGAACTTTTTTTTGTTGAATAAATGTATTTGTTTTCAGCTCAGTGCAGTAAATTTTAAATGAAGTACTGGTAGTTGAATGTGCAGGTGTGTAGAAATCCAGTCGTTTTCTGTACTGTCTGTACATGGCAGGCTTTCAAAAAAAGAGTAAGAAGAGACAGATGGCCAGAGCGTATCATCCAGAGCTCAGTGAAGAAATCAGTGAACATTAATAACGTTGAGGTTTGTTGAGCCCTTGCATTTGTAGCCATCAAGTATGACTAGGCAGAGAGATGCTTTCAAAGACAATTCAGGAAGAAGGTCAATCAGAGGAAGAGTTTGCAGGGAGACTCATGACATAAAATGTGGAAGCATGCAAATCTCAGAGTCTTCGACTGAGGAGTTTACAATGCAGACATGGGATCTGGCAGGTAGATGCAGGCACTGTGGGATGGCATGAGAGGCTGCTAACCACATTGTTTAAGGGTTGAAATTGCTGTTATTCTCTGAGAGGGTTTAAAGTTTAAGTTGTCTTTTCAATATGGCAAAACAGTTTATGAGACTGGAGAGTTTACTGTAAGATAAAGCTAAAAGTCTTCAAATGAAATATAGAACATTGATTTTAAATCAGCAATGAAAATGTTTCATAGCTTGATCTCAATTTCAAACCTGAAGAGATTTAAAGGAGCTTTAATTTTGAGATTTGTGCAATTGGCACTGAAATGGCTTGCAGTTTCAAGGCAGAATAAGCTTATTTTATATGTAGAACTTTTTCATTCGAGCAGGAGAGAAAAGGGAAATATGTACTTACATTTTGTAAACAAGGCAAGTGGGTTGATAGCAGATAAAAAGAACTGTTCTGAAAGGCATTCAGAAAAGGATATTTGATTCCATGCCAAGATATTATCTACAGAACTCAGATTTCACGTGAAATTCCCCTAACTACTGAATTGAACTGTCTCTAGGTCATGGCCCATGAGCTGTTCTCCAGCTTTAGTCTCAGATTCGTTGGATAATAAATGGTGACCAAACACCAGGGAGAAGCTGTATCCTGTTCTGTTGTGGAAGATACTTGCATGAAAGGACAAAGTGCTAATGAATAAATGATATCCCAAATACAGAAGATAATTTGTATTGCACAAATGGAGAATAAAGAAGAATTTTTCCCAACAGAGACTTAACCAGCTGAAAACTTCTGTATCAAGATACTCCAGCTCCAGATATTTAGCAAAATATTCCAGTTTTAATATGGAAGTATGGAGTTTCAATTTTTTTGTTCAAGTGAAAGAAGCCACACAGAGGATAAGAAGATGGAATTATCAGCCACAGACAGATGCCAAATTTTTATTAACTAAAATCTCCATTGCATAGTACCTACAGTAAAAACGAAACAACAACAAAACACACAACAAATGTAAAAAGAGAAACCCACCTTGGAATCTTGGAGGAAGAAGATAAATGGCAGAACATAAATAACTCACTACCACCCGAATTCAAGTGTTTGGCATGCCTCAGTGGACTTGAGCAATGCAGTACACTGCTTATCTATTGGTAGAAGTAGAGTCACTGCTGGTATTTGGTGAGAGTGTTTATACATGCATACCATCAGCCCTTTCAGCTGGGAATTGCCTGACCAAATTATTAATTAGAAAACTTGCACATCACTAAGGTAGCTTGTAAAAAGGCGAGTTGAACTGTTAGACAATGTGCCAATGTTTACAACCTGTGAGGACATCTAGGCCCTATGGCCCTGCTTTAGTAATAGATGTGTAGCAAAGACTGATATAATGTGTTCATATGGCTCTTTAGTTTTGGAAGGTCTCTAAGTTGGTGCATTAACTTACATCACATGGTTGTTACCTTTTCTTTAAAGGTGAGTTTTAAAATAAAAAAACAAATTAAGGGGTGGCTCAAATGATTTTAGGACAATTAAAAGGCAGAGGTGCTCATTCCTACATACTGTGTTATGTTCCCTGAAAAAATTTCAACACTCTTGTGTAGCCTCTGATAAATACCACTTAAGGTCCAGTGAAATATTGGACTCAAATAGCACTTAAGGTCCAGTGAAATGCTGGACTGAGCAGTTACCTCTGAGAGTTTGGGCTGATGTTGCAATGTCTTGCCTGTCTTGCTTTGCATTATGTAGTATGTGTTTGTCCTGTGTTTAGTCATATACTGGTTTGTTCATGTCTCTCAGTATTACAGATGCCCAGTCCATTAGTGGCAGATGAATAAGCAAAATACATGATACTTGAATAATATATAGTATTTGAATATATTAACACTGTCATGTTATGATAAATATTTTAAACTAATGGGTATTAATATTAAGTAGCAAACATTGAGTTTACCAAACATCTGGATCTGTTCCAATCCATTAGATAACAGAACTGTGTCTGAGTACACAGAATGAAATAAAGCCTGCTATTTCAGACTTTCTTTATAAAGGCTTTACGATTGGACACAACTTTAACTTTCTCTTAAGATGCTTTTTCCTTTTACTTTAATTGTTTTGTATTTTGTTGACTTACTGTTCTAATATCACTACTCACGTCATTAGCACATCTTTAGAGTATTTTAGGTCTCATGATTCTCCTCTTGACTGTGCTTCTTAGTTGTCCAGTCTGTGAGATCAATTGAGTGCTGTTGACTTGTACATCTAACTCCATCTTACTGAAACAAAGTGTAGTTGCTTGGTGGAGCAAGAGAAACTCAGAGGTGTGTCTTCCTAGAAAGTATTTAGACAATCCATTCAAGTAGCTTGACGATTTTGTTTGAAATTTGAGATCTATTGGAGTAGTGCAGTAGTGAGAAAGATCTTCAGTGATGGGATGGACAAGAAGAACTGAATTTTCTGGGAATTGCTGTAAGATAAGATGACAATCTGGAGATTGAGGGAGTTTGAGAGAAATGACCTCAAGGTCTCAGAAGGAGAGCAAAAGCATAAAAGTGGTAGCAGCAATAGGACTGAATCAAAGAGAAGAGAGATTGAGAAGTGCTGTGGCCATGTTAAACCTAAGTGAATAGTGGATAACTAATTCAGGATGACTTGTATTGCATGTAGGGCCTTATGTACTGATTCAGATTATTAGAAACTGAAATGGGTATGTAAAATGTAAACCGCCCACCCAACACCATCTGTAGGGAACTTCACAGATCATGCCATGACAGGGAGAGATCAAGTGCTTGACAGCCAATGCCAGGGATGGAACTTGGGTGGCCAAAGCTTGCATGCACCCTGCTGCATTGGCCTGTGGCCAGGCACAGAACTCCTGAGCAGTGTCTGTATACTGACTGGCTGAACCAAGGAGTTAATCTCTT
>WBNH01005461.1:159790-182167 GCA_013401255.1 Urocolius indicus
TAAAGAAATGAAAATAAATCTCAGCTTCACCAGTTCCCTCTGTAGAATGCAGGGGAGTCTCTGCTCCAGCACACCTCCTCCTCTCTTTCATCACTGACCTTGGAGTCCACATGGTTGTTTCTCTCACTGTTCCTACTCCTTACACCAGCCAGAAGAAGAAGAAGGGGCAGAAGAAGGAAGAAGCAAGAAGAAGATGGAGGAAGAAACTTCCTCTTCCAGCTTCCTCTTGAAAAGTGATCATGTAGGTGTCTAATTGGCTCAGCCCCAGAAGTGAGTCTGGCTCAGAGCTGGGGAGAGCTGCGAGCAACTTCTTACAGGAGCCAGCTTTATAGCCCCTTCCCCCTTACCAGAAAAGGCTGTCATGTCAAACCATGACAGCTCCCCAACCCCTTGGATGACCTAAGAGCATGTGATGCCTCTCAGTTGCTGGCAGGTCAGATAAATGATAAACTGTAACTTGGGCCTTTCAGCTCTTCTTTTCTCAGTTCTGGAGCAGCTAGATGTCTCCCAACAGGAGCAGGGAAAGGAGAAACTATGAATATGGTGAGGTGGGAGAAGTAAGACAGAATGAAGTGATAGGAAAAAGAGTAGCCTAGTATTGCTATATTTGCATTTTCACTGTTGGATGTCCTGAATAGTACTTATAGTAAATGATGGAGAAATCAGAGAGGGTCATTGTGCAAAAGCCTGATTTGAGAGCAAGTTGCTGAGTTAGCAGTGAGCTGAAATGCTAGATGCTGGACACACGGCAAGGATGAGGTGGGTAATCGGCCTGGAGCACTAAGTGAAGAAATTGTAGGAACACCTTGGTGATAATTTTGCGCTTGAGTCAGTCTAGGAGTGATTAAAATCCAGGACTCAGTTCATGGAAGTAAGCTGCAAGTCTTTGGCTTGCACTGATTTGTTTCTGACTCTAGACTGTTGTGGGCAGCACTTGGGCCCTCAGTTCAGTATTGTGTTTACCTGTCTTGCCTCTCCTCTCCTTCTCTTTCTACTCAACCAAAAATGAAAATCTATTGCTCTGTCATCTGCTTGTTCTCTTGCTTTATGCAACTCCTTTAAACAAAGACACTCTCAAGACTTGGGTTTGTGCAATATAGGTTTGTGGTGCTGTAAGTGTTACCACCCTCTTTTAGTTTGCTGTACTAAGATTTTTATGGAAAAAACAAAATGTTATTAAGCAACAAGGCATGAATTTTATTTTTTAAATGCTTTTACCCGATATCAGCATTATGATCAGGTGTTCTTGTTACATTCTTCTCTCAAAGGAAACCATGGCTTTTACTTTATGCAATGTGACATATAAATGTATATAAATTGAATTAAGGTTGTATTTTATTTAATATAGTAATATATTAATATAATCTCCTAAAAGTATTCCTGCTTTTTCCTGGTTTCCTGTGACATAGCCTCTCACAGGTTAGTCAAGTCAGGTTTGCTCACATCTGGTGCTAATGATGTAAGGATGATGTGTACCCAAGTCGTTATTCAGTAAATAAACATTTTTATACTAAACTACTGTGGTGGGATGTGTCATCTATGTTGGGCCAATGGGTAGGTTTAGAGGTGTGTTCGCTGGAAGTTCTTTCAGCCCTTGGAGTGCATTAGCTGCCAAGACAACCAGTTGGCTGTGTGTCTGGGGGTTGTAGCATGCCTGTATGAAGTAATGTGGGTGCCCTGCTACATTCCAGCCCTGCTTTCCTTATGCAGCAGCCTCAAAGGGTAGCTCTGCTGCATTGAGGAAGCAGCGACTGCAGGATTCTTTCTGGTGCTGAAACAGCCTCTCATTTTAGCCACTGCTGAATTTATTTCTTCTGGAATGTCTTTGGTCCATGTGGCTGTGGCTTTGAATTCATAAAGTTCTAAAGATCCACCAAAAGGTTTTATGTAGGTTACGCAGTTCGCAGCCTTATCGTATCTGTAATCTGCATGATTGAATCATTCCATTCTGATTCACTGCTAGACTAAGACTTTGTGTGTGTGATGATACAGTAGCACGTTGTCGCTTCTCCATACTGAAGAGAAGGCATATTTTAAAATTCTGGCGTAATTCTTCAGAGGGGCAAAGTTCACTGACTTAATGGATTCTGACTGATAATGATATAAACATGTTAAAGTGAGACAGGGAGTAATGTTGTGTATGATTCAGTCTGCCAGACCTTAGAGGGTTCTCACAAAAAAGGGATAAAAGCAGTAACATTCCTGCCAAATAACAAAATGTTTTTTTGGAGTCCAGGTTTCTGTTTCTGAAGAGGAGGAAGCTGTTTGTCAAAATCTTCTTCTTTCTGTTCTTTGTTAGATTTTTAAGGTGTCTATGCTTGGTTTTGCCTTCAGACTAGTGTAGTTAAAGTAACTCAAGCATCTGCAGGGAGATTGTGTCTCTAGCCAAGTGAAGAACAAACAAAAATAAGTTTAACTTACACTAAATTTGTTTGTACATAATGCTATTAAATATAAGGTTACTGTCACGATTTATTTCACATATTCACTCTATGATACAAAGGCTCTAATATAACTTAAGGTCCATAGCTATGAAACATAAGCTTTTGGTCTTGCTTTTGGATAATGCATAATTCAGTCACTTACTTGGAAATAGAAATATTTTGCATTGATGTAAAAACTAGACTAGGTATCTGATGTGGCATATTATCTTCAATAACAAGCTTGGACATCTGTCAGGGCAAAACCCTCCCCTGATCACGTAGCTGTGCCTGGCTTCAGTCAACTTTGTGTCATTCTGATGAATTTAGTCATATTATTAAACAAAGTTGTAATTAAATATGGAGATCAAAATGTATTCTATGACTTTCTGAAAATGCAAAGCCAATCAATAACCTGACAAAATAAAGCTACCTCACTTGATGTGTGAATAGGTATTTTTGTGATAATCCAGATCTATGCCTATAGTTTGGGGTTTTTTTCACTGTTGGTGTATTGCCCAAAAACATGAAGGAATGTGTGGGATGCACACTTTTCTAATGCTGTAATGGCAGTTTGAATATCTTCCTTTCCTCACCTAACATAACTCTAGGGGGTGCACTTTTTTACATATACAGTAACAGAGACTTCACTAAAAGCAGTGCATGGCAGACCCTGGCATTCCATTTGTGACGTGAACTATCCATTTACTAGCTTGGTTTACTACTGATTCTGATTTTGGGCTTAAGATCAGAAACTTTTTTTGTCTTCAATGAATTGTGGAGATAATTGACTTAGAAAATGCAGTATTTGGAAAAGCAGAAGTTGTTTGGGTTGTTGTGCTTTGTTGAAGGGAGCTGGCATGGAGCAGGGAGAGGGGTTTAGCTAAAGGTATTGCATCACCTTAGTGGACTTAATAAGGGGAAAACAGATGTTTTGGCTTCCATATTGTCCCACATTAAATGGCTTGTTCAAGAAAGATAGCCTGAAATTTAATTGGAAAAATTACTAACCTGACAAAATTTAGCACTGAGACCAAAAAGAGTGTCTACTGTTGTCAGCTTTCATTGCTGTTTCTGTAAGGTAAGACTTGCAAGAGCACAGAACACAGTGGGAAATCTAACCAGCTACCTGCATGGCAAACATGATGCAGAATCCCGTTTCTCCCTCAAGCTGATCTTTCAGTGCATTTCTGATAATACGTATTAGAAATATTTTTAACACTCCTTTTTGCATCTGAACTAGACTGTAATTACAAATGTAGGAAGCACCTTGTCTTCTGAGCTTGTAAAAGTGGTGCGTGCCTGCAGCTGTCCATGAGTAATAACCTGAGCTGCCTCTTGGGAAAGCAGTAACAACTGAAGCTCTTTAGCTATTGTTTTGGTTTTCTCTTTTTATTGGTTGCTATTTTAGTAGGTGTAGTCAGCAGGGCTTATGAGGGAATAACAGTGGCTTTTTCTTTGGTCTGAGGAGAAAATTCAGTTTGTTTCCACAAGATGCCATTGTCTCCTAAATGTAGTCAACTGAAAGGAACTGATCTGCTGCACCAGTCAACAGGTCTCTTAGGCTATATCTGATAACAGTATAAACCTCACCCAGCGAGTGTTGCATTATACAAAGGGTTCAGAATAACGGAGAAGGAAAACTGTAGCTTTAGGAGCTTTAGTAAGCCATTTCCACGCAATCACAACAGCTTCGGGCCAGCAGCAAGGTATTGGTATGACATCTGGGTCATAGCCAGTTTCTCTGGTTGTACCTACTTAAACTGGTAGCAAGGAAAGGTGTAATGCAGACGTTTTTGTTGTACGACTCTATGACCAGCAGAGATCCCAGACTATATGGAAGACCGTCTTCTGCTTCATATAGAACAATGCTTCTGGTGCAGCTTCTCAATGCAATGCTTCTGGTGAATGTTTCTAAATAACTTCTTTCCATTTCCTAGGTGTAAAATGAAAATGCAGTCTTGTTCAAGGAGGCTGGCATGCCAGGAAATAACTGAACAAATAAAACCTTCAAGAAATTAGCAAATGTGAAACATATTTTTGAATGTAGTTAGAAATGATGAGAGCAAAGGCCTTTGAATCAAAGACAGAGTTTTCTCTAGTTTGCTTTCTTACATGACAATGTTTGAGTTTCTGATCTCTTTCCAAAGAAACAGTTCTTAAAAGGCATATTAGTATACATGTAGAGTCTTTACATAAATAACCCTAATTGTATGGCGTGATAGCTAATCCATGGATTAAAGCACTTTGTGAATATGTATAGGTGTTCAATTGTTGCTGAACAATAAAACCAAACATGTTTTCCTCCTGTGGTTTCTAGGTCTTTTTCCTCCTCTTCCCACCCGTGTTAGACTAAATGTCTTTGGTTTCATTTTCTTCACAGATTGAAATGCTAAGGAAGAAAGTAAAAGAAAAGGAATTATTTATAATACAGCTCTTGGAAAAAATCTCCTTCTTAGAATGTGAGGTAAGGCATTACCTTTTAAGTTCATATTATTGTGATTATTTTACGAATCCAAGTTTGAACCAATGTCACCTGGTCTTATCTGGATGCATATTTACTGTATGTGTTTGCTGTTCTCGAGTATGGAAATTAAATTTATCATACCAGTCACATGAGGAATGTATGTAATATGAAGTCTCAATATTCATGCTAAATTTATTAACATACAATTTTATAACAGTATTATAATTACTTAAAGTAGAAACAAAAGCTTTTGAATAAAACTGTTGGCTTAATTACTATTTTATTCCCAGAAGTTAAGGTTCCTTTGCTTTCTCAATAAATACTTTTACATTATTTCTTGTGAGGATAAGCCAATGTGCAATTTTATTTTCCTGTTTAATCAAGAGAATGTAAATATCATACACCCATGATGAAAATTTCTCTTTTCCAGAATAAAGAATTACAAGATAAATTGGACTACTTAATGGAAAACCAACCAAAGAGCAATATAGAAACGAGAGATACTGGTGTAGAATGTGATCTCCCTTACAGGTATTTACTGCTTCTGCTTGTTCAAAGGAAACTTATTCATAGGGTCCCTTATTGGTGCTGTATTAGTAAACTGTGCTGCTAATAAATTGTTGGAGCAGGTTGTGGAGTTTAGCAAAATTTTCCTAGCTCTAAGAGAGTACATCTGCTAGGTGTTGTGGACTGTAATGACTTAGGGTGGAATTATTTTCAAACATATTGCAAACCCTTGGGCAGTACTTAGAGTACCGTGATTTAAGCAGGAAGCTAGAAGTCAAGATATAGGACTTTGTAAAATATGGGAAATATCGATGAAATATGTCTGCTTGGTAGCACGGGAGAAGAGAATGGACAGCTCTACTCTGGTTAACGCTGGCTTCGTGAATGCTCTTTTCATTGTGTTCTAGGAAATGTGTCCAGGACCACTGTAAAGGGCTGGTAACACTGATATTAACAGTTAGGGCTGCAGCAGTTTCTGGAGATAGCCTAGCCTTAGGTGAAAAATGGCCAAGTAAACTACGTGATGACTGAATGGTTGTCTTTGATCTCTGGTGGCCAGTGGTTCTGTAGCCTGGTTTTGTAAGGGTCCAGTATCAGTATCCTGCCTCCCTTTCTCCTCCTCCCCTTTCTCTGCTCTGAACACTGCAACAGAGTAGCACTGAGCTCTGGGAGCAAAGCTATGGAAGTGCACTATAATCTTCTGCTGAGCAAAACAGAAACCAAAATGGTAAGACAGGAGGATCATTGCACATGAATTTGTAACTGTCCTGCAAATGGAATCATTTAGTCTGAGAAATGTAAATTAGTGTATGAAATCAGCAAGCTGCAATACAAACTAAAATTTCCTTCCCAATTTATAAGGACACTCATTTCAATGTTCAGCCTACATCATATTTCAGTGGTATGAGTAAAACAATGTTTTTCACTTAGAATGCTACAGTAAGCTGTGTTTGTTGTCTTCTCTATGGCCCCCCTGTACGTAACCATAGTCCCTGCTCTCTGGTATTTTTCCTATTTTTATCTCTGTGCAGAAGTTTACCTCTACTGCAGTTTATATTTTATGAAATTACTTGTCACAATTAATTGTGTTCTGAAAGGTAATATTACTGTCTTTATTTGTTGCAGGCTCCTTAGTCTTAGTAGCTGTGTTGCTGGGCCTTCCAATATGAGCTCCAGCAGATGCCTGCATGTAAACTGGATGGTATCTGCCATGTGTTTTATGAAATATTATTTGTGGCATTATAGAAAAGAAATATGGACCATATCAAATATACTGAATAGTTTTATTTTAGCTTGTCAATATAATTAAAAAGTTCATTGCTGTGGCATTTCCAGCCCAACTGCCTGATATTAACTCTGTAAGCTTGTTCTTGTCTTCTTAACAGTGCAAGTACTGAGAACAGAAGATCTCCTGAAAGTACGAGGCCGGTGAGGACATACACTCCTTTCAAGAGAGTGTTGGAATTTAGCACAAAGAACAGTACATCTTGAGCATTCAAGTCAACATGCTTTCTAAAGAGGAGCAAATATCTTGCACCTTTACAGCTTGATTAGACACATTTTTATCAAGTCATAGAGAAGAACAGCAGTGCGGAGTCTTGCTTGATTGATCCCGAAAGCAGCTTTTTAGTAACTTTGTGTCTAAAGTTACTGGTAACATTAACTATGAGAGGCATATGGAAGAAGGGGGATGTGTCAAACAGCAGCAAATACTGCTGCTTTAGAAGCTGTCTAGTGCAATGTGTGATTTCAAATGCCCGTCAAGAAGGAGTTGTATAACTGTACAGTTTTTTTCTTCATTTGTGTTGTAATTCTGTATATGTAACGAAGCTCTAATATATTTTATCTTCAATCCTACTAGAAGCAGTATCTGAAACTATGCTGGCACAGAGCATTAGTCTGAAAGCTCCCCCTATGTCCATGTGTGAAGTGTGAGGGCTGGTCATAGAGACCTGGGTAAGTTAAGGGCGCCATTCAGTTGGAAGAAGTTCACTCATAACCAGCACTTTCTTGCTGGGAGAGATGCAACTGGGCTGTTTCAAACAATTCCCTCAACACAAGCACATGAATGTCATGTTTGTTGTTCAAAACAGTAAGTGATAGAGCAGACTATGGTGGATTTTTCTTTGTTGGACTGAGGCACTGGTTTGCTCATCCTCACTCATGAGATAGAGTGGCTGTTGGTGATACGTTCAGTAGTAGTTGTGTAGGAACTCCTCCTTTTCCCCAAAGCACTTAAAATCTTATCCTTGACTGCAAAATACCAGCAAGAATGACTGTGTCTAGTATTGAACTTATTTAAGTACATATATAGGGTTTGGGTTTTTTACATCTTGTTTTGGTTTCCCAGTCTTATGAACTAAAACAAATTCTGAATATTTTCTTGTAGTTCTATTAACATGAATGAAGGGAGGCTTGTTTGGTTTCTTTTAGTGCAGTAATTGCTATAGAAAACAATAACTTATATCTTGTATGACTGACGTTCAATGCAAGATAAATGTTAATCTCAGGAGGTACTCAATCCGCCACAGGACTTCACAAAGTGATTGTTTTTATCTGCAGTCTAACACAAGTTCTGCAATTCAGTGCTGTTTGTTCAAATGAAATACACTTGGAGTTGTATTTAAAATAATAATACTGACCTCGTAATCCGAGTCTTTTTCCTTCTTTCTTTTTTTTTTTTTTTCATGAGTTTCTGACTTTGTTGGAGAACTTTGTTTATTCTGTAGCTGTTTATTCTGAAGCCTGTATTGGAGGCTGGCTTCAAGGATGTTGTGGTAGAGGTTATCTCGCCAGAACATTAATTGCTTGATATAATCAAAGCATACGCAAAATAAAATGGGAAGCTCAAAGTTCTCCAGCTTTTGTGCTCAGATCATCCTCTGTTTGCACATAAGCTATTTTTTACCTCATGAAATATTCAGCTCCTGAGAAATTAAAATGGCCATTCTTTCTAAAAAGTCAAACATAGTATTATTGATTGTATTGTGCCCAAAATTCAAGAAATAATTGCAATCTAAGCCATTAACAGAAAAGGTAAATTATCTGCTGTCGGAAGGGAGCCTGTAAGCTTCACTGGTATAGAAGCTGCAAACATTAACAGCTGCTCAATGTTTCCTTTCAAAAGAATAACTAAAAAATATATTGTTAGTTTTAATAGCTCTAAAAGGAAACTTTTGTTTACTTTACATGTAATGAGCACTAAAGATCTCATAGATATAAAAAGGGCATCCCCTTCCACATTAGTAAACAGGCGTAATATTACACATTTGCTCAAATAGATTCTCCCAGAGAAGGGGTGCAAAATTCCTCTACAGTGGAAAAAGGCTTGAGGAGAAGTTCCCTGAGAATGAAGTCTGCTCCCTATAAAAACAGTCCTCAGACAAAACACCCACATTATGCACTGAATACCAAAGACATGGAAACAGCTGAGACATGGAGAAGCTTCACAGTGCGTAAGAGTGTTTTTGATACAAGTTTTGAGTGAATTTGTGAGAGTTTGCCAGATAAAGTTCACAAATAATGGTTAACTTGATAGATAACTGAGTTATCGTTATGAACAACTAAGGTCATGAACTGAAACTCTAAAAGAGAATATATTTAAATTGGAAGTGTATGTTGATGAACCGAAAAGATGATGGGGTCAGATCAGCTTGGATTCCCGGGCTAATAAACCTTGTACTTGTGTAATCACGTCTCCCTCTGGTGGCCGGGAACAGCAAAGCTTTGGACAGTATCTTTATGACACTAAAAACTAATCACAACGGGCAACGTGGAGTATCAAAATGTCTTTTTGACACAGACTTCAAGAGGAAGTTCATGCTACTTTTAGTGTACTCCTGAGGGTTTCCTCTGAAAGTGCTGCAAGCTTTTTACACTGAGCCTTTCAAAATTACGGTCGTCTGCTCCAGACTGCAGCAAGGCATTGAATTGTTCCTGTGTAAATTCTTCCTGTGTAAATTCCACCTCGACTATTTCATGACATCTTTTCGAAACCAAATAAGGATTGAAGTCTATGCAATATTTAGAGCATTTTGACACGTAATGAGCTAGATGACCATCACTTGTTTGGACTACTGGTCTGAATTTTGGTAACTGTGAAGAACAGGAAAGGAACAGTATTTATGTAATTGTGTTACATGAAAATGTAGAACTATCCAGTCAAATCATCATCAATATAAATTAGCATAGATAATAACAATTCTGAATGAAAAGACTGTAACACTTCAGTATAAATTTTGGCAATTTGGGTTAATCGGTATATAACATTACAAACTAGTGTATACATCAGTAAAAGCCATATACATAGGTCCCAGAAGGTGCATTAAATGTAAGTCAATTATATGACTACAGTTGTACCATGATAAGTATTCTTTTATGATTTATTCCAGATACTCTGGAAAGTATTTTTGGATACAGTTTTCATATATGCTGTATAAATAATGCAGTTACATTCTATGCTTTTAATACATTCTGTATGTAGGACACAAAGGATTAATTGCAATAAATATTGTATTTAAACTTTCTCTTCTGTTGTTTAGAAATAAACTTGTGTTAAAATGTTGCAAATTCTTACTCTACATGATCTTGTTTGTTTCAAATGTGTTAATGCAGAAGTGGTTTCTGTGGAGCCTTGATGTTCTTGTCGATGTTTCCTTTGGCAGATGGACTCTTGAGAACAGGAAGACACTCCCTTGCTAAAGACTTCTCAAAGCCAAGTAACAAAAGTAGAGGAATTCTTTTATGAAATAAAGAACTATTGATTTGCACAGGGTAAACAAAAACAGGGCAGCACAGCTCTTGCAACAAAAAAAAAAAAAAACCAGCAACTTCAGGTGCCACAGATAACATCTGAACACATCTGGGATGATGCTCTCCAGGCTTCAGCACGATGAGATTGGGATTGCACCATGGCCCATCTGTTTTTTTCAGTTTATATCCAGTCACTGATAACAGAAATTTATATTGTCACAATGAAACAATTTACATAACCAAATAAGAAGAGGTCATGCAAACATGATACTCACAATGTTACTGGTTTGCAGTGCTCTGCTGAAGAATGTGAAGTTTTTTACCTGAGTAATGCTTCCCTGTGTACATGCATTGGGTGCAGATTGCCAAAAGGACCTCATAAAATCTTGTTCAGATCAGCAATGCTCAGTGGTCAACCTTCAACATGGGATTCTGGGAGCTGGATACCAATGCTTTCTGGAGAGGCTTTAAATCCTTATTTTGACATCTGAAGACTTTTAGATCTCAACAGATGAGCAAATAGGTAAGAAGGAAGTTCTCTCCATGTTGTTGGGTCTGTAATTCTGTACAGGAAATCCCTGCTCCACAGAATGGAGATGTACATGCTGAGAGTTTCATTCCGTTTACATTTTATTTCATTCTCATTCAGCACCTGGGGTTGTTTGCATGTGTAAAAGAAGAGATGCGCTTAAGAGACCTGATGAGTTAAGGCCCTTCTGGCCCTATCTCAAGGCCTAGAACATGGAAGAAACACGGGAAAACAAGGCCATAGGAGCCATCTGCAACTTCAGGTATGTGAAAATTTTCAAAGGAAAAACAAACCTGGGGAGATTGAAGTGAAATTACATAGAAGTGAACGTATGCAGGGCTACAATGTTCTGTATGTAAAGGTGTGTGTGGTGTGTAGGCATACTATAATAATCTGACAGTTACTTCCCATGTGTAAAGTTATATATCAATAGGTACAAGCACAGATAGGATTGATTTTAAAGTGTTTGGGTCTTTTTTAGAGAAATAAGGTTAAGAAAAGAGTTATTGTCTTTAAATTTAAGAAAAAATGAATTATTACAAAGGTGCTTCATGATGATTAAAAAGTTAGGATTTAAAAAAAAAATGAAATTACAATTATTCCTTTTAATTCCAAGTATTCATGCCATATTTAATATTATTTTTGGGGTGGTTTAATTTGTATGTGTGTCTTGATTCCTCTCCCACCCCTTCAATATTTCCACCTAGGAGCAGTGAAACTGTGAAAGTATTTTTTTTCCCCTCAAAACCTACATTCTAAAGTAACTTTTGCTCCTTTTCCTGGTGAGAAGAAGTAACATACTTGTATTTTTAAAGTTGAAGGAAGGAGAAAAGGATAATGGAATTGATACCTTTAACAGAAAAGCAGCAAGAGTGTTACTTTTTAATACCAATTTTGGACAGACTCAGGTGTTTCTGACATGAAATTATTCCACCTGAAAAAATTCAGGCAGTTGTAATTCACGGCCATCTTCCCCAAAATGTCATTTGACTAGAATACGTCACTTCAATTGTAACTGGTATTGATAAAACAGAAATCCTAAAAATTCAGACACAAGTGTCTGCTGCAATTTTCCTTGTAACTGGTATAATCTATCAAAATTGATTCTACCATGATTTCTTTTTAATACCTTTCTTTTTAGCTATACTATCCATGCAAGTGAATACTTCTGGGTCACACTGGCCTTGCTTTGTGGTTTTTTTCATGCAGTTTATTCTTTCTTGTTAGTATTACTGATTGTCTTCATCATAATTAAAATAATGCAATATTCAGGTAGAAATAACACTAAATTGCATAGTAATTCCAGCCATGCTATTACACAATAAATTATATTTAGATGTTTAGTGGCAGAAAACAGACTGACTGAAAACTGTATGGAATAACAGCTCTTGAGATAATGTCCTAAGTGAGAAACATAGAAAGCCCATTATGTAAGAAATAATAAACCTCCAAGTTATAGACTTGGCTCACGTGAATGAAGATCAAAATATTCCACAAAGTGACACAAAACAAAAGTGTTTAATAAAAAAGGTCAAGAATACTCTTATGGAAATGAAAAAAAAATATGATTCTGCACTACAAATAATGATCATCTGTCAGTCTCCCAAGATGAGAGCACAGTCCTAAGACTTAAGCTTGGAGTATTGTTGAATGTTGATTATTTGTGCTCAGAGTATTGCTAGTGAGGTGTTCCTGCCCACCTGTATTTTGTCCCAGGGCAAGCAATGCTTAAGTATTTTCCTCAGTCCCCTAGGTTGATCCATCCATACCTCTGCTCCTTGACTGAGAAAGTTTAAAACTATTTTTCCTTCTTCAGAATTGTATCTAATTTGATACTCTGTAGATTGCACATTATCTAGATGGTGCCTATATTCCCATAAACTATACTATATTTGTTCTGGTACCTTCCAAATTTCATTTGTTTGTTCATAATTCTGGAATTGTGTTACCTGTAAAGAAACTATGGTACTCTAAAACTTAACATTCCTGAACTGCAAAGATGGACAATATTCCTTCCTAATGACCTTGGACAAATACAGACTTTGTGAATAGTATTCCAAGTGAGGCTACAGAAGATTGGTCATTATTCCCAGCAGTCATGCTTTTGCTCTGTTTTTCTGTGTTTATGCAGTTAAACACAGAAAAGCAAATAAAATGAAACCTTCTGTAAGTGCCAGCATTACTTTTCCGTACATTTAATTATAACAGTTGAACGGAGATGAACCATCATCACACAAGTGCCAGGCAATGGTTTGATGAGATCGGTCCTTCTAGACCCTCACTTCCATGTGAGCAGGAGCTGTGCTCTGTTTCTACTGCCCACCTTTGTCCTTTTCCAGTCTGCACAGGAGAAAGTGGCTAAAAGGCAAGGTAAAGTGTTTCTTCTTGCAAGATGCAGAAATGCATAACTGAAGCCTGCATTACAAAGGCAGCAATTCAGAGAACTTGTGTCCTTTCTTAGTGGGTGATCTGGTGAGAAAAATTCAGAGTGATTTCCTCTTCCCTGAACTCTTAGGGAAAACTCCCCAGTGTGATTTTCCACAGGAGCCAATCCAGGTTGTGTGTGTGTAACAAGCAGTGAAGCAGTCTCTTCAACTAGTTGCTTAACTTGGCTTTTCTCACCCTAATCAAGGTATTTTTTTTCCACGGGTAGCTAGCTGCCTACTTGATTAATCTCATTTCCCCTGGCCCTCAGCCTTTCCATTCACCATCCAGCTGAGCAAACAAAGGGCGGGCAGCCATTTAAAAATGCTTCCTCCTCCAGTCCCCCCGGGGTAGGCCCTCTGTTCATAACACAACTGTTCAACAATCGCTGAGAAATGTGCTTCTCTACTAGTACTTGCATCAAGGAACCTCCACTGGGATCAACTTGAAAAGGCTGACATCTGCCACCTGGGCACCACCATTCAGCTAATGGCTTTATTACTGATAGATGGAGTGAATTTACTACAGCTCACAACTCTTGTATCGGGAAACTTTGGAGTAAGCAGGCCAACATCATCCTACAGTCTGAATTTCCATATGCAGGCTCTCTCTACATAAACACGTTAAAAAACAAATGCCATGTAAAAAAACACCTGTTAACGTATCTCCAAAAACGAAACCGTGTGCCCTAACTAGGAACGGATGCCCTGCTGCCAGCTCCTCCGACCCCCCCCAGCTGCGCGGCTTGCTCAGGGACAACGCACAGCAACCGCTGCAACAAGCAGCTCGGCTTTGGCAGCGTTCTGAGTCTACTCGAGCGCCAGAGTGAGGACCAGCGCTCCGCCTCTGCGCTGCGCAGCTCCTCACACCCCGGATACGGTGAAAGACGTTTCTTTGGCTGCACTGTAAGGAGGGTTCTGCCGCAGAAGGGCAGCAAAAGCCGGGGGGGGGGAGGAAAAATAAACGTCTGGCGTGGTTTGTGGCGGGTGTGAGCGCGTCAAAGCGAGGCCCAGCGCTCGGGGGGGGTGGAGGGCGAGCCCCGCCTCGCCTCGCTTTCCCTCCTTTCGCGTGGGGGGGTTTCTCCAGCCCGGCGCGGCCCGCACAGGTTAAAAGCGGCCGCGCGGCTTTCCCAGGGGCTGTATCGCGCTTCGCGTTCCAACCGGTTCGGGCCCTGTCGGCTTGCCGTCGCTTCCGGAAAGATGGCGGCCTCCAGGGAGCTGCGGAAGGGCCGCTGGGCGCGCGCCGTTGCCTCGGTGCCCGGCGGCGCGGGGCGCCATGGCGGCGGCGAGCGGCGGCCGCGACCTGCGGGGCCGGAGCCTCCCTGAGCTGCGGGAGATGCTGAGGCGGCAGGAGCGGCTGCTGGCCGACCGGTGAGGGGAGGCGGAGCGCGGGCGCCGGGGAGCGGGCCAGGCCTCCCGTAGGCTTCGCCCGCCCCCTTGGCTCGGCGGGCCGGGACAAACCTCCTCTCGCTTAGCGCCGTGAGGGGTGACGGAGCTGCGCCTGCATCACAGGGGTCTCCGGTCTCTGCCGCAGCAGCGGCAGCGTTCGGGACACGGGGCAGCTGCTCCTCCGCCCGCCCGGGCCCTCTGTAGCGTCCCTGCGGCCGGTGAGGCCGCTTTCCCGCGCGGGCTGCCAGAGTCGCAGCCGGCGGAGATGACTCCGATTACACATGTCTGTGGGCTCACAGGCTCCGGGCGTTTCCTACGCTGTAGTTGTGGGGTTGTTTCAGGGAATATGGTCAGAAAAACCTTTACGTGCCACTTTGATGAAAATACTAAACGATATTTGCCCACTGTCCTTTCCACAGTAGCACTCGCATCTTTGACATGGAAAAACATGTAATAGAGGCTTTAATCACAGTGTACATCAGGGGCTG
Organism: Urocolius indicus; assembly: GCA_013401255.1. Classification (NCBI taxonomy): domain Eukaryota; kingdom Metazoa; phylum Chordata; class Aves; order Coliiformes; family Coliidae; genus Urocolius; species Urocolius indicus. The sequence continues at coordinate 174,766 of WBNH01005461.1, forward strand.
CAAAGTGGTTTGCATCTCATCGCTGTTCAGAAATCTAGTATGTCAATAGGAAACAGTTTTAGAATGAGAAACTTACCATGTTAACTATTCCAATAAAGCACTTGTGTATCTCAGGTTGAAATGGTATTGTTTATACCCTGTTAAAGACTTTTTTTTCCCCTTTGCTTTAGGAAATTTATTGCTAGGCTTCCAGATAAGGGTAAGAAGATTTCTGATTTTGCTGAGAAGCTGACACTCGCCATTTTACAAGAGGAAGAATTAGCAAGGACGACTGAGCTATTATCTGCTGTCAAATTGCAGTTTCAGGTGAAACAGGAGGAATATGATAACAGCAAGCAGCAAGTTACCCGAAACGAGGACACACTAAACTGTGAAGATTCTTCATTCTTTAATGAAAGCTCTAACATTAAAGAAGTTTCTGAGATTTCTTCCCAAAGGCAAGAAGCAGAACGTCTTGAGCAAGATGCCACAAGCACAGCTTTGGAAAATCATGAGACTGTTAGTGAAGATCAGAGACTTTATTGTAAAGTTGTCTCCAGTTCAGCCACAAAGAGTTATCTGAGAAATGATCAGCAGGTATCTCAGAGCAATACTGAAGGTGTTGCAGAAGGTACAGGTGCTTTGGACAATATGTTGGTCGATGCCTTCCAAAAAGTTACAATTGTAGATGGAGATAATGGTGAGAAAGTGCTGGAAAGAGAGCAGTGTGTGGCTAAACACAAGGACAGTAGCTTTGCAAGCCTCTACCCCAAGACACCACATTACATTGAAGTTCTAGAGTCTAGAGCCAAGAACCCAGTCATTAAAAAAAGCAAATTTAAACCAAATGCGTAAGTATTACAGAATAGAAAAACCTTTTGTGAAGTAGTTGACTTGTATGAAATTGTAAACAGTACAGAACAAACATGGGTTTATTTTCCTGTGATGATTAAAGAGATTTGCAGTCACTTGACACGCGAGGTTAGGATGTTAGCTCTTCAGCACTAAGTGCCACAGAATCTCAGTATTGAGCGGTGGTGTCATTCTACCCATTTGAAACAATTCTTATGAGTCTCCATAGGGTTTCATAGCTTAAGCTGCAAAACTATTAAACAATTAGCAAAACTTTCTTGTGGATTGGTTCTGGAACTTGTGAACTTTAATAGCAGGTAGCCTTTTGCTTTTCCTGCACCTCTGGAGAAATCACAGTTCGCATTGTCTGTACTGGTAGCAGCAGCAGTTTATACTTGGTGTGACTCCCAAAGCATTGCTATTTCATGCTTGATAATTATTTGGCGTATGGTTTTGCTCACTATTGTGAGTAACTTGTGATATTGTGTCTCTTCTGCTTTTTTCTTGAGCACGGCTTTTTTTTGTTTATGGTGTAATAACAATTCAGATTGCTTTTCAGCTCTTACATGTTGGAAATAATAAGCTTGGGAACTGAAGTTCAACTTTGGGCTCCAAATTTAGGTCGCAGCTTTTATGTTTTTTCTTTTCCAGGTTACCAGGAGAGCAGAGTGGCTCACCTCATGGTTCCTCATCCAGTCATTCATCTGGGGGATTTGGCTCTGAAATTACTGCTGAAGAAAGACGTCTGATAGATAAGAAACATTTGAATGACATCACAGCAGCTCGGCTGCCACCACTTCACCATTCTCCCGCTAAGCTGTTGTCCATAGAGGAATCCATAGCAATTCAGATACAGCAAAAAGAAGCTTATGAGGTATGAGTTTATAACTTGGTCTGAAAAGTAATTATATAATAGAGAACACTCCTAAAGAAGGACGCATCAAGGGATCTTTTCATACTGATGAAATTGATGATGAAATTGAGATGAGCAGACTTTGAGGAAAGGTGCTTCTTGTATTTGATTCCTTTAATGATACAGTTAAATAATATATGAATCCCTTCTGAAACTGTTACTACTGCATTAAACAAAATCTGATACACTAACCTCATTGCACTCACTTCACCTCTGACTAGAAATTTAAATGTGTACCTTGCCTGTTAGTCTTTGAAGAGTTTTTGGCGCTTGCATAAATGAAGGCCTGGCACAATCTGAGTTCTGAGGTTCTTCATATTCTTTTGCAATGGATTTTGATTTTGACTTTTCAGGTAGTGCCAAGCTAATATTTAAATTACACACTATTGTAAATGTATCTGTTGCCGTTTATTGTTTTAAAAAGACTTGCTAATTTAGTCATCTTGACACTATAAGGGAGATAATGTATTTGGCAAATGGAGGCAGTTTTTTTCTGAATGACATGTATTACTCTTGCTATATTATTGTGCACAACTGCTCTCTTATGTGGACAGATTTTGTTCTGTTCGAGCAGGCATTGGTGTGTCACAGGTGACAGCTGCCACATGGGGATTTCCAACTCTTATACAAAGGTCTTCAAACGTTAATAGCACGTTATGTACAGTGTGAAAAGAAACCTGACATTTCTCTGCTAGTTACTGAAACTTTTCATTACGCCCACTCTGGAGTTACTAAAACTACTATGTCCAGTTTATACTTAGACATGTTTTGGTTTTTCTTCCCGACCAGGGTAAAAAATCACAACTGAACTCTTTTCCTAACTTGTGTCTTTTTTTCTTTTTTATATAGGCAATGCAAGCCAAGCTTGCAGCGCAGAAGCTTGCAGAGAGATTGAACATAAAAATGCTCAGGTTTGAACCAGAGAGGAACGCCTCCATGCAGTACAGAGAAGTGAGAGATGAAGATTATTTTTCAGAAGAGGACTGAATTCAAGAAGAGGTGTCTGAGGATGAGCCACATAACTGATCTTTATACAGTACTTCTTAAAACCTGGATATTGAGAATGCTTGATCCAGTCAGTATTTTCTTAACATTTTAACGTTGCAGTTATGAAAAGGGTTCAGTATAAACTCAATAAATACAAGTGTTAAAATAATACATTCTTCCCTTATATTGTAAATACGTAAGAATTTTAAGTTATTTTGTAACTCAAATTGGGTTTGGACTTTTAGGGACTCTGTTGATTCATTTTTGGTTATTACTGCAAAGCATATCAAGAGATCAAGTTGGTCTGAAGACTTCAATATTTTTATTAAAGGTCTTGGGTGTTTCCCCATATTTTTGTACTTTGCTTTCTTACTTTGGAATACGGTTCTTTCATAGTCCAGTACTGTAAATGAAGAGGTCCACCTTCTGATTTTCTTGGAAAAAAATGTTCTGTGTATTTTAGAGGTTTTGCTGTTCTTTGAAGATAAAAAAAAACCTTACAATAACACTTTCTGCCTTTTAATAGAAATTTTTAAAGAAGAGGAACATACCTGAGAAATACTTCACAATGATACTCCTCTGTTGACTAGGATATTGCAAGCCTAGTGTGAGTTCAGTTCTAAAAAACAAACCTCAAATCCTTTGTATAGTCTGGCACGCTATTTTCCAAGATGCTGCAGTAGCTGTGTGTGCAAGGCGCTCCCTGGATATGGACATAGTTTTGCAGGAATGGTGTCTTGAAATCAAGAGTGTTCCAGGTGTGAGTCTTTCAAAAAGCTGCATGATATCTTCTAGGAATGGGGAATTGAAGTCTCTGCCACTTCTTCAACACTTTACTAGCAGGCAGTAATTCTCTCCCAAATGCTCCACAAGCCTACCCAAGCAGTCCCTGGGGCACAGGCCATACCCTGGCAATGCAGTTTGACACATGGAACTGCTGCTAAGTCAATGTCTGGTATTTTTTGACTAGGTTATCTGTTACTCATCTGTGATGCCTACTTCCTGTACCCTTTCACAGGTTTCTTGTTCTTGTTGTTCATTGGCTTCTCATCAGCTGTCTGCTCTTCTCTTTTCTCATAAGACTCCTGTCACTAAAGCAAATTCATATTCTGCATCCTTGCACCACCCATTCTTTTTCATATGGTATGAATCTGTAGGTGTCTGCATTTAACTTCTGCCACTGCCATGCATGCTCCTGCTGTTGCTTCGCTGGCTTTCTGTAACTCCCATCTAAATATCGACTCTGTACCTGGACACCTATGTACCTCAGTCCCAGAGACCTGACTGTTTGCATTTCTGCTGTAGCTGCCCTTCTATTGAGGCTTTCCTTTCTTATTTCCTGTTTTGGTTTCAGACCCTGCAGGTGTTTGCCATTTCCAAGCCTATATCCTCTTTTTCACCGCCTTTTCCTGATTTACTCTCCACCTCTTTTCTGTGCTCCAGCTTCATCCTCCCAGCTTGTCACCATCACTTGTCTTTGTCAGCACTGGTTTGGCACATTTTCAGTCAGTCACATTCATCCCTTAGCACCCAAGTTAACCCATCTGATCCTCAATTGTGTGTATTTCTGCCTCTGCTGTGTGGCTTTGACTCTATAGGCCAGTGAAATGCTCTTCATTTGTGGCTGCTGTTCATTTCGTCGATCACTTGCTGCTATCTGGTTGTCCATCTGAGTCCTGTTGTAAGTCCTCCAATTATTTCAGTCTGTTGCACTGCTTAAGGACAAGAGGCCTCAGAAGTATGTTGGCTTTCCCTTTACTGTTGCATGAAGCACAGGTTATCACTTCCAGGCCTGTTTGCATCTCTTCCACCTTGTTAATGTCATCACTCTTGTCTCTGTACTGTCACACCTTTTTAAGTTACTGTGTGTGGTTATTCCATTCTGGCTTTTCTGCACTGATGAAATTGATGCAAAGTTTGCTTTCTAGATGACTGAAATCTAACTTGACATGGGCTTCTGCTGACCACTCTTTTATGCTAACTAAGATTATACTCTTTCCTTACTTTTGCTCTCTAAATTTTATGAAGCAGAGGCAGTTTTCTTGATTTGCATTTTCATAACTTTCAATGTGTTGGGACTTTGCCAAAGCAGATCCCCTGAATGGACAAACCTCACCCTTAAACAAAAACAAAAGTCACAGTAGTAACAGGTGAAGTGAGTTATGTATTTGTTACACAATTGGCAGCTGTTCTGGGCAGGCCTGGGAACAATCCTTGTGGAAGAGTGCTGCATACAAAACCAAGCTTAAGATACAGATTTCAAGTTACTGCTAAAGTGTTTGTAGTACTGCAAAATGTGGAAACTTTCCTGGAAGGCTGTTGGTCCTAGGTTCTGAGTACAGGTGTGTACTTTGAATTACGATTTTGTGCATGATAAGAAAGCAAAGAGTCAGGTATAAGGAGAGTCTTGTGTTAAGGGGGATGTACAATCCAGGAGATTTCTGGATCAAGTGTGATATTGATGGTGTGCATTTCACTGTTCTTTGGTTCCAGAACATTTCAAAACGTATACTGAGAATTCAGGAGCTTGCTCTGTTTTTTGAGGAGTGGACTGTTTTATTGGAGTGTTAACTCAATAGAACATAAAGAATGGGGAACATGTTTCTGAAGTTCCTCGTGTAAATAATGTTTTGATTTGACCAAGCAAAGTTTGCAGTCAGATTTTGGGAAAAAAAATAGAACCTTTGGCTTCAGTGCTCCAAAAGGAAAACAGCGGAGATTGGGTGGGGAAACAATTGTTATATAGGGAAAGAAAACTTTTGGGAATGCAAATAGTTGAGAAAAGATTTGTAAGACCTAAAGCTGGGTAATCGTGCAGATGTGAAAGATGGCACAGAGACAGAGCTTAAATGGTGTGCTGCAAGTCTGAGAGTGATAGCGTGTGAGGCAGGTATTTGCACAGCAGCTGCAGACCTGTGGTCCCTTGATTTTTACATTAGTAAGAGTAACTGATCCCCTAACTACACAAAACAAAACCACTGTAATAGTTTCTATTCAGAGCTGTAACCTTTCCTGAAGGAGAAAACAGCCAATCTGGTTTGCCAGATGCAGTGACAGCATGATGTAGAGGATTTAGCAGCCTAAAAATTTATGTTAACTATTTGGGAAATAACATTTGAAAGAAGAAAAACGTAAATGCCACTGTACTTCATTTTTGGCGAGGGCATTCAGCAATCTCTTCTTTAAAGCAACTGTTTTGATAATTTGTTTATTAAGATTTTATTAAATTGACCTTTGGTTTGGTGAAGCATGAAAGCACCTACTGCAGTCAGAGCTTGATTCCTCTAGGAACGTTTATGTTCAAGTGCTCTGTTGAACTGGGATATTGCCTCTGTGTTTTATTTAATATCTCTGTGCAAGGGAATTTGTGAATGAGAGTTGTGAACCAATTACTGATTGTGAGGAGACAACACAAATGAGCACAGCAAAATGTGTGTGGGAAGCAAATTGATTTTCAACTTGCTGGAATCGTTGAACTAAGTATTTCTCTTTTAATTATCCAAATATGAGTGAGAGTGTCCTCCAGCAGTAAGTATAAGAGCGATTTCTCAACAAGCAAAAGGGTAATTATTTGTACAAAGTGAGGTTCTCAGTGCAGTTGTTTCAGGTTTGATACGGGGGACCATAATTTCATCATGCACAAATTGGCACATAACCACTGAAGTCATGAGAGAGATAAGTGGGGCCATAGTGCTTCATGAACAGATGAGTATTTTCTCCCTCTATCCACACAGCTGGTATTAATGTAGTTGCTTGTTAGATCAAGGCAATGATATAAGGTGGCAAGTAGTTGCAGTCCAAGGTTTTGCTGAGTCTCCGAAGCTGAACATTTCATAGGACCTATTCTTAATACATTTCTGAACAGAAATTTCAGTTGCAAAATTTCCATCCATGTTTTTCCTCTGTTAGTTTGTTTTTTTGTGGGTTTTTTGTTTTTTTGTTTTTTTTTTTTTTTTTGCTTTGATTTGCTTTTTCCTGAAAAATGTTCTCTCAGTTGTTACTTGATGCTAGTAATGTATACATTTATTTTACTCAGAGATTGATCAGACAGTGGTGGGAGCTCTGTAGCTCTGGTAATAACAAGGTCTGTCTCTGAATTGAGACTATGGTCTGCACTGCCTTCCCAATGCAGGTAGGTTGTATGCAACCTGTGCTGCAATGAGCACAAATTCTGTGACAAAACTTGAGATTCTGCAAGAAGCTATGGGATTGTTTGCTGTGCACACAGGATCATTTGTAGAAGACTCAGAGAGGGAGAATGGTTCTCGGCAAGGCTGAATACGTAGCTATTAGGGCTTTGTCTGGTAAGTGGATATGCCTTCCCAAACTGAAAGTGTAGGGAGTGAAGGAAATTGCATAATCAATGAGATTTACATTTCCAGGTAATTTATACCTATAACTATTGAAGTGAGAAGCTATCTGTCTCTTACTCATCGATTAGAACTACAGGGGAGGACATTGCTCACAAGAGAGGAACCCTGGTTAGCACCCAGTACAAATGTGAGAACATGAAGAGGCATCATCATTTTTTCTCCAGCCATTTTATATCTCTACTTCCATTTACATTGATTAGCATTTATTTTCTTACAAACCTTTAAAAATAAATCTTCCAGAATTTGACTACAAATCAAATTAACTAGTTTGGGGTAATATATATATACATATACATAT